>JADRCD010170482.1:0-25098 GCA_019843815.1 Montemys delectorum | reverse complement strand
TCCTCCTCCTCCTCCTCCTCCTCCTCCTCCTTCTCCTTCTTCTTTTTGTGGTTTTCGAGACAGGGCTTCTCTGTGTAGCCCTCTCTGTCCTGGAACTCACTCTGTAGACCAGGCTGGCCTCAAACTCAGAAATCTACCTGCCTCTGCCTCCCAAGTGTGGGGATTAAAGGTGTGCACCACCAGCAATCTCTTTTTAATGTAAAATTTCTGTTAAGCTCATATCCTTTTCCCAGCAAATCAACCTATCACCTTGTGTTCAGATGAGCTTAATTTGTTCCTTTCGTTACTCTACCCTCTATGTCGATGATTTTGCCCTGCATCTGGAGATTGCTTCCCTGCCTGTCTTCACCATTCATTCTTCACCAATACTTGGCTTTCTGTGCTGTGTCACTAAGTCCCCTTCATACCTTACATCGCATTCTTCCATAAAAACGTCAAGAAAGGGTTTGTTGGTATGATAAGAAGCTGTTACTATATTCACATTCCAGCTTGTCCGTCCTCTAGCCTAAGAAGATTACCATGGCTGGTTCTCTACTGTAGCCCCACGATCCAGCTGTTCAGTCAATACACCTTTGCTGTCCATTTTGCCAAGTTTAGTTCTTGGAGAGCTAGTGTCACCAGTCATGACCATAGTACAAATGCTTATTTATTTTCCTCCTGCACAGATATCCGTATACTTGTAAAACATCTTTTGTCTAAACTACCAACATTTTTCATGTCATATATTTTTTTTCTTGTGAATATCTGCTGCATTGGTATCCTCTGCCATATTCCAATCACAAAGGCTGAATGTATAACAAGTAGGAAAATAGAATATCTCAGTGAAGGAATAGAAAGTACAATGAAAAAAATGAGAATTCAAAAATTGATAAATAGAACAACTGCTGAGGAAATGAGGTAAATTATGGTTGAAATATACCTCCAATATTTCTAAGAACAAGATATAAATTTATAGTAGCAAAATAAAGGTTCATACTTTAAAATGTCTTATGAAATGATAACTATGATTTTACTTTGATAGTATCCTACTCAAGATAAGATAAAAGTGTTCTCAGTCATCTGGCATGCTGCCATTAAATTCCATATTATAGATTAAGAGTGTGTTTTTAAAAATTCATAACTGTTGATTATTGTTGATGATTGTGTTATACCCATTATTAGCCTTATTTGGTGAGTTTTGTGCTTTTTGTAAATGTTCTTCAAAGGCAGCTGACTTTATCATTTAGTTATGAAGAAATTAAAAATAATACTATAAGTATTAATATTAGAAGGGAGCTAAGAACAGGCTGGAGAGGACTGAAGAGCACCAGGATGCATTTTTATTATAATTATTAATATGAGGCTGATAGCAAAGTGTGGGTTATGATTAGCCTTTTCAACTTTTCTAATGTTATTCTTTACAAAATATTTTTCATATGATACAATATATTATGTGAGAATTTTCATTCATCATTTGAATCTAATTAAATCAAAGTTTTTCCACTAGTGTACTATATAGTCTCACGATTCTTCTAGTATATTTTAAAGATTTTATTGATATTCATATCAATTTTTATAACAAATATTCTCTGTGTGTGTGTGTGTGTGTGTGTGTGTGTACAATGTGTCTGTGAATGCTCTTGTAAGCTAGAAGAGAAATTTGGGCTCCTGAACTTGAAGTTATAGGCAATTGTAAGCTTTCTATTATGGGTACTGGCAATGGAATTCGTATCCTTTGGAGGAGTATCAAGTGCTTTTAACCTCCAGCCCTCATTTCATTTCTTGATATTTTAGGTAATTCAATTGTATTTCTACCTTCAGAAATGAATTAATGACACTTATATTTCCTTTTATTTTCCAAAAGGGAAAGAATTTATGCAAATTCTAGAAATTAATTTTAAGATTTGATAAGGTAAGCTGTCTCAGAATCTCTTTTAATTTAGAGATCATTGTCATTTTAAATTCTGCTTATTTGACTTAAAGCTTCTTTTTGTTGTTGGCTCAGGATTTGTTACCATGCATTCCAAGAAGATGGTCTATATAATCACCATTATTGACATTTACAAAGTCTGTATTTTTAGTCACTCTTTTGTATTTGGGTTTATGTCTAAGATTTCAAGCTGTCTCCCCACTTCTGGAGGCACAGTGCGTTTTAGGGAGGGGGATTGATTGTACAGAACCAGCACAAGCCATACCACATGCTTTACAAGACTATGTGTTCTTGTTTCTGGGACCTGCATCAGTATGTGATTCTTCCTGGATAATGTGGTTTTAGCAATTTTTTCCTTCTGATTTGAGTTGATATCTTTGTGTGCGTGTGTGTGTGTGTGTGTGTGTGTGTGTGTGTGTGTTGCTGTTAGCTAAGACATTATTCAAACTTATGTCTTTTGTCTTTTCTGTATGAGATCAAACCCTACTAACAAGCTTAATTCCTATTCATTATATTGTTATTACTCTGATGAGTATCACAGGCAGCATTCGTGTTCCTCCAGAGTGGAAGGGCATACAATTAGTTTAGCAAGAGCTGACAACTTAAAGGGATAACATTAAAATGTCTATAAATCAAAGATCATGAAATGCATTAACATTTTTAAACCAAAAAATAAAATGTCCCAAAAGGCATAGAATGAGATAAATGTGGGTTTCACTTTTCAATGTCTTTTATAATTTCTTTTTCTGTGTGGTAGTTTGGCAAAGGACAACCATGCCATTTTGTATCTACTTTAGAAAAGCCATTTAAAAGAACTAATGTGAGAAAATCTATTTGAACTCACAATCCATTCTTGAGTACTATTAAATAGAATGCCTGTCTTCATATATCTTATGTGCCCTTGGTTAAGATGCTTAAAGAAACACACTATTCAAAAAGAAAAAAAGTGGATATAGAACTATTGATTTTACAAAATGGAAGTGGTACATAGTATATTACATAGTGGATATAATTTCTATGATTAATATATGAAAACTAAAGAAATATTCTATTTCTGGAATAGCTTTTCATGTTAGTTTATTGATATTAATGTTTTCTGATAGCAACCTTTGCCAATATTAAGAACACAAATATACATACATCCAAAAAGCCCATTTGATTGAATATTGAAATACATAGTATGTGTACACATTTTATGCATTATTTTTGTCTATTATGCTATATTTATATATTATGTTACTATTATGTTACTAAAGAATTGAAAAATTATTTAAAAAACAAAGAGCTATATTAAGCTTATTCTGGTAACACAATCATGCAATTCCAGTTCTTAGGATTTCAAGATAGGAAGACTCCCTGAAATTTCAGGCTGCTCTAAGTATATAGTATGTTTCACGTTCAAAAGCAAAATAGTACAAGCTAAAAATAACCAAATAAATATAAGTCTGTAGTAATAACTTTAATTAAAATGGTAAGTTATTTTTGGGCATTGTGCCACATGACTTTAATCTCAGTTCTGAGAGGCAGAGGCCAGTAGATCTCTTTGAGTTTGATGCTAGTTATGTTACATCATGAGTTCCAGGCTTGCCAGTGCTACACAATGAAACTGTCTCCATAAACAAAACAGGAGAACAAACATTACTACCTAATTTTATATCCTCTCTTCATTTCGAAGGCCAAAAAGATACAACCAGCAATGTACTTTTTAAATTTTACTACAGATTTTGTTGTTGGTTTTTTGTGTTTGTTTTTTTTTCTGTTTTTGTTTTTATTCTTTCTGTAAAAGAGCAGGCATTTTGTGACACAAACCATGCTAATAATTGCGTACAAAGTTCTTATTTTCCTTCTCTGTTTTCACTTCATTATTGAACTGAACTAAGTTAACTTATTAGGAATGCCAGACTTTGAGTTGATTTTAAACTATTTGTTTTCTATGTCAATAACCTCTGTAACATTTTAGATTAAGGAGTAATCATTCAGACTGTCTCCTTGATAGAACAACTATTAATTATTGCTTTGTTTTTACAACTATGCATTAAGGAAAAACTGATATATTTGATCTCAGTATTCCTGGTTGGTACTGAAAAATATGGATTTGTTTGTCTTAATTTTCACAGAGATCTTTGAAGTCATTAGAAAACCATTCATGGTGATGCATTTCTGTAATCCCTGACACTCAAGGAGCTGAAGCAAAGCAAAGCTAACAAGGTCGAGGCCAGCATGTGTTACTACCAAGATGCCACGTCAGTCATAAAAAGAAACAAAACAAAACAAAGAAAAAGGAAGAAGAGAAAAAACTCATTCTAAAATTTAGATTTCAAGAAAGGTACTAGGAAGCAAGTCCGGCCATTCTCAGGGAAGAAAAGAGGAAAGTTGGAGAAACTCAAGTGACATTAAAGCTTATTGAAAGATGTCATGGCACAGGAAGAACTGACAGATGTAAATCAGCAAGATGAAGTAAGAAATACATATTAATTGTTTTTTTTAATTTAAAACTTTAATGGAGAAATGGAGATTTAGCGCAATTGGATATGTCCTGAGTCAAGGGGAAAAAAAAAGTTCTGGTTTGTCTAGTAGTGTCAAACTCCAAAGACGTTTGAAATGAAAAATGATAAATGATAAATCAGGGTATTTCAATAAAAAAGCAGAACAGAAACAAAATGCTCCCGGTAACCAAAATCTGTACAGTTGAGCAGCTAAAAAGAACTAACTTTAATTTGTTTAACCATACAAAGTAACAAGATCATTCAATTTTCTTGGTTTAAAGTACATAACAATATGAAATTAAACCAAACCAAACTAAACAAACAAAACCAGATGAGCCAAGTACTTGGCAGGCAATGGACATTGGCAAGTCAACATGGACCTCACTTACTACCTCCTGTAAATTTGTTTACATGGAATTATTGACTGTTCATACGGAAATCGCATCACAGCTTGAAATAATAACAATGGTGACATAGGTATGTTTGTAACATAGGATTTCCTTTCTCATCCATCAACATAATTCTGATCTGAATAACATCAGATAGAAGAGAGAATAAATTCATAAAATGAAAGGATGTGATGCTATTGTTATTATTTTTAAAGGTTTGAACAGCTTTGTTAATGAACAAGTTCTGAAGGTGGCCAGAGATGGCTAGCTCAAGTGTCAGGTTAGTCGTTAGGAAATATACGTCCAAGAATATAATATGGTGTGCTGTTTTTAAGAGAATGCTTATGACTGAAAACAAGACAAGTAGAATGATATAATCAGACATAAAAGTGATAAGAACAATTAGGGGAAACATGACAAGAGGTAGCCATTTAAGAACTTACTACATAATTCCAAAGAACCCTCGGCTGACTTTGGCATGAGCGATTGCCTATTATTACTTGGAATAGACAGTAAGGAATCACAAATTACCAATCTACTAGAGACTCCTATCATGGGTCAATGTAGAGGAAGAATGAATTTCTCTTGACTATTCTACATAAAAATTACGTTTCCACCAAGATACAAGTTAAATATAGAAGATGAGCATGTAATGGAGGCTAGTCATAGAAGTATAAAGTGGGGGAGTGGGGTAAGCAAGTGTAAGAAAGTAAGCCTTTCATTGTGCAATTCTTATAGGAGAAGAGGACATAAACCATGATAGAAGAAGCTCTTTTCTTATGTACTGCTTAAGATAAAATTCAAAGGATGGTGGATAGTAAATTCTGGGCAACAAGAAATGTTTATTAAGATGCACACCTAAAGAAAGTGGATTTAGTTGCCAATATAGACTATCAAAGGTTCCAATATTGAAGTTATGGAAACCTCTGATGTATAAATAGTTAAAGGATCAAATTTCAAAGATACTTTAAGCTCTATGTTTCTTTAACCAGTTTATGGAAAAAGTAAGCTTATGGAACAATATATTTATAATCCTGAGTTGCAGATTTTCTTACATTGAAATCTAATACTTTATGATAATTAATAATTTGCAACTACCATTACTTCTTTAAGAATAAGATTATTTTAAGCTATCATAATGTAATTATTTTATGCTCAAAGAACAAACCTAACTTCATCATTATCATACATTCTAGAACAAAAGTAAAATATTAATATTTAATATTTAGATCCTTTTATGATTATTAATCTAATACACTATCAAATTAACAATTTTATATATTATAATATATTCAAGTCCTTGCTTTACAGAAGTTATTTAGTTCAGTTATTATAAGAGTACAGGAAATATGATGTATGTTTGATTTTTCAAATGCAGATTGGAAATTATTTTAAAGTAGTGCTTCATATTTCTTAGATTTAGTATTTTTTAATGTTTTTAATTAAAGAATTTTTAGTATTAATAGAAAAAGATAAATTTGTATCACAAGTGTGTGTTTGCATCTCTAACATTTTCTTCATGTCACTATGGTAACAGTCAAGTAGGTTTACTATCTGAGAACATCAGTGCTTGCAGGTCTTTTTCAATATTGTCCAGTTAATGATTGTCAGAAACCTTGCTGTATGTACTGACTTCAATGCCAGGTTAAGCCAGGGGCTATACATTTTAGGAATAGGCTCCATTTATGGGTGGATATTTTGAGGATAAGGTGAGTCACTCTGCCACTTCAGTTCATTCTAACCTAAAGAACTTGACTTCCAGATAAATTAGTTTCAGGCATCTTGGGATAGCTGAGGAAATTGGATTGTGCCCTACCCTAATAGAACAGATAACAGAAATTTTGGTTACATTTCTAAAGATATTTCATTCTTCAGTGTGCTCTTCTACTTTCTCAGTTATATTTTAGTATGTAGAGGTAGAGGCTTAAGATACCTATTCAGTAAACATAGAGGGCTAAGTCAATTATCAAGCTGAATTTCTCATATACTGAGCACTGGGCACAGAAAATGTTGGCTCCTCATTCTCTGAGTGTCACTGCATTGTGAGGACACAAACTGAGTTATGAAGACCTGCTTTCTCTCGTACCTGTTGTCAAATTCTGCCTTTTACAGTATGTAAATACATTTGAATATCCCATTGTTTATAACTAAATTAGAATGATTATTAACATCATCCTTTTTATTATCAGTTCATTATTTAGAAATATGCCTTTTAACAAATTTTCAACCCAAGATGTCTGTATGCTGACTTTTTGAAAACTTAAGACCTTCTATGAACTAAGAAAGTAAAGGCATATTAATACATCTGTTCAAGTCATTAGTCCCATCATGTGTACTCTTTGGTTGGTGGTTTAGTTTCTGAGAATTCTGGGATTATTGGTTAGTTCATATTGTTGTTCCTCCTATGGGGATGCAAACCCCTTTAGCTCCATGGATCCTTTCTCTAGCTCCTCCATTGGGGACCCTATGCTCAGTCCAATGGTTGGCTGCAAGCATCCAGCTCTGTATTTGTCAGGCACTGGTAGAGCCTCTCAGGAGACAGCTATAATAGGCTTCTGTCATAATAGCTCCATCTGCATATGTGGTAGAGGATGACCTTGTGGGTCATGAATGGGAAGAGAGGCCCTTGGTCCTGTGAAGGCTCTATGTCCCAGTGTAGGGGAATGCCAGGGCCAGGAAGCAGAAGTGAGTGGGTTGGTGAGTATGGGGAGGGGAGAGGGGATGTGGGTTTTCAGAGGGGAAATCAGGAAAAGGGATGATATTTGAAATGTAAATAAGGAAAATAGTTAATAACACATCTGTTCAAAATGATAATTTTTTGAAGGTCATAAAAACTGTGTGTTAAGAATACAAACTAATACAAAAAAAGAATTTAAGGACCTTGACCAAAACTAATAGCAAGTGTGACTAAAATAAATATTTAGAAAAATATTTTTGATAGGCTTAAATGGATTGATATAATACTAGAAGACAGTATTTTAAGATAGATGAATGATTTTATTAAATCATTTTAATCTGCAAATATGATCATTGCTGTTCTAAACTTCATATTTAACTTCATTAAATCAGAAATTACATTAATTTCAGAAACTATAATAATTATAAAAAATCCCTTGAACATTGTTTGCTGTATTCCATTTTAAAACCATGAATAAAAAAATCTTATGTTTCTCAGGCTCTCTATTACAAGCCTTAGAACTAAACCTTTTCATGCCTTACACTGAAGCTAGAATTCTGTGATTGGTGGCTGTCAGAATAATATGGAGTAGTTGTAATCTCAAGATAAATGAGCCTAAACAAATAATTGTACATAATTGATTCTTATCATTTGTTTTGTGCCCCTTCACTGATCTATGCACCAATAAATTTCCCCATGTATACTTTGCAAAGTATTCTTGTTCATAAAAATGACTCAGTTCTAGATGAAAAAATCCATAGTGACTTGTCAAAAAGAACTAATCTGAGATAAAGTGCTGCTTACGGCGACAAAGACTAGAGTCATGAGGCTTCTTGAAGTGCAGTGTTTTCAGGGTATCATGGATTTATGAGGGCTCAGGGTTAAAACAAAATCATTCCACAAAATCACATGTGGTGGAAACAAAGAAGTAAGACTAAAAGTCTTGTCCAGTCTGCCAATCTGAATCCTTCCAAGAAACTAATTTTATAGCCCATTAGTCACAACTTATGAATTAGTGTAAATCCTGACCTGGGGCCATCATTCCTTTTAAGCAGAATCGAAAAGAAAATGTAATGGTTGAAATTTTTGCCTAATCAGAGAATTTTTTTTTGCCCTTAGGGACTTGGTATTAATGATGCTATAATATTCCAATTGCCCAATTATTGCTGTGCTCTGCATCTTTTAAGTCATTGGTTATTTGGACAAGAATTTTCCTATTTCTTTGTTAATTGATCTGAGACCATCCCCTGAATCAAATGGTTGGCAGCATGAAAGTAGAATGCTTTGGTAGCTTGCAAGAAGTAGTGCATTGGCAATGTGATGGATGCACTTCTTGTGCCATCGCTCTGCCTCCTTCACAGGCACCATGCCTGCCCATTACTGTGTGTTGGTTGTGCTTCCCTTCCAAGTCAGATGGATGAGAAGAGGTGTGGTTGATATTTCCACTTTAGAGTGCATAATCACTTACCAGGCCAGGTGTCAGCATACTATCACTCACCACTAGCAAAACAGAATCTGTTCTTCAGAGTGTCTGCTTGGCTGTCAAATGCATGCTCAGAGATGGAGCAAAGACTGAGGGAATAGCCAATCAATAACTGGACTAACTTCTAACCCATCCCAAAGGCAAGAACTAATCCTTGACACTATTAATGATAGTCTGTTATGCTTGGAGACAGGAGCCCATCATAACTGCTCCCTGAGAGACTCTCTCCAACATCTGACAGAAACAGATGGAGAGAACCACAAACATTGGTCAGAGTTTGAGGACTATTACAAAAGAGTTGGGAAAATGATTGAGGGCCCTGAAGGATTGGATGAGAACTCCATAGGAAGATCAACAAAGTCAACTAACACGGACTCTTGGTGGCTCTCAGAGACAGAACCACCAAACAAAGAGCACACATGGGCTGGACGTAGGCCCCTGTACACATGTAGCAGATGTGCAATTCACTCTTCATGTGAGTCCCCTAAAACGTGTAAAAGGGGCTGACCGTAAAACTCCTTCCTATCTGTGAAATCGGTTTCTCCTAACTGGGCTGCCTTGTCTGGCCTCAGGTTGCACCTAGCTCTGCAAAGACTCGATATACCAGGTTGGAGGGATGCCTAGGTGGCTCTGCCAACCTCTCAGATGAAAAGAGGAGGAGGGGAGCAGCAATAAGGATGTAAAGTCAACAAATGATAAATAGGTTGGTAGGTAAGCAGAAGATAGAGAGATAGAGAGATAGATCATAGATGGATAGCTAGATGGATGATGGATGGATGGATGGATGGATGGATGGATGGATGGATGGATGGATGGATGGACAGGCGAGCGGGCAGGTGGGCGGGCAGACGGACGGATGGACAGACAGACAGACAGACAGATCATAGGTAGATAGATAGATGGATGATAGAGCTAGACAGATAGATAAATGGAAAAATAAACCTACTCAATAAAAGGGAAAGAAATGGGTTATGAGAATGAGAAATAAGAGTCTCTTAGATTTACATGAATGTTGTCTTTTAAAGAGTAGCTTGAAGCTAGATATACAGGTTAACTTTCTTCTGTAAGGGAAAGTTTTTTGTCATAGAAGGCACAAATTAGACAGTTTTCTGGAGCTTTAAACTCTGGGAATCTCCAGATGTTCTCAGCACTCCTCCACAGTATTACCTTTTAACCAAAAACCTGTTATCAGTGAAATCAGCAATCATTCCAACCATCTTCTCTGTATTGTTTTGACAATATATTCCCATGATTATATAGTTCTTGCTGTAGTCACTTAAAGTTTTCAAGTGAGATCAGACATGACATAGTTGTCCACATTTGAGTTATATCATTTAAGGACCTGAGATCTTATTTATGATATTTTGTTTTTTATTAAGAACAAAAATATATTTGTCTTGTATATTTGTCTATTTCAAGTTGCAGAATATTGAAAATGTATCAAATGTACACAAAGTGACTAATTTTAAGATTAATACTTAAATGTGTAGAATAAGTAACTCGGTATCATCTAAAATATAAGTACAGACTTCAACTATATTATTCAGTTTCAGTTTGGTAACTTGATATCAAATTTCAACTACGTCAAATTTACCCCAACTCCTGTGATATCAGCCTTTGTGAAACAGGATATTAGATTATCAACAATACTCAAATTTCCTCTTAACTTAGCATAAAAGTTTATGGATGAAAGTCAAGAGTTTCCTTGGTGTTTAAGAGGAAACCAATATTATTATCATATAATGTCTCAATAATGACATAAGTAACTGAAGTTTGACCAGCTCAGCAGTTGGAAATTTGGGAACATAAGCTCTCAATAATGGGATAAACTGTCCAGGCAAGCTTTTTCTGGTTTGAAATATGACCCTGTGTGCAAGGCCAGGGCTGCCCTTGAACTTGTAGAATCCTCAGAAAAAAATCAGGAGCAGAAATTATACTTTCCCAAATAATAGGAACCACTGAGCAATTAAGTGTTTCTCTTGATACACTTATATTTCTTCCTTTGAGAATCTGAGTCACTCTAGATGGTCTTATTATTCCCAGGTAGAAAAAAATAATACAATGGGATTCCTAGAATTTTTTTTTTTATTTTTTGGAGATTTCCTTTCATTGGCTAGAATTATATTTAATATTTTAACACATATTTATGTATTTATTTATTTATGTAATAGCAGTACATGCCAAAGTGTGATTATGGAGTCAAAGGACAACATGTAGGAGTTGGTCTTCTTCTACCATTATGACTATTTGGTACCTAGCTCAGGTTATCAGTCTTGGTGGCAAGTGAATTTACTTACTATGCCACCTCACTGGCACTAACTAGAATTCTATGAAAGTTTTCAAATGTATTATGATGTCCTGTCTATTCAATCCTTAATAATATTTGAGGCAGAAATAGCAAAGTTTGTGGATATGGAAACACACTAATTTTCTCCAATCAGGACAGTAAAGTGAGCAAATGTTATTCTGGGGATCCCTTGAGGACATTATTATTTAAATAATATTATTTTATTTAATGTTATATGTGGCTTATTTATAAAATACATAAACACACATAAGCAGTCTAGTTTTGTAATCATTTTTAATAACAAAATATATTACCACTTGTATTAGTCAGTGTTCCCTAGTTACAGAATTTATGGAATTCCTTTATGTATTAAGGGAATTTATTTTGATGACTTATAATCTATAGTCCAAGTAACCCAATAATGGGCATCTGTGGATGGGAAGTCTAAGAATCTAATAGGACCATGTCTGGATATTATGTTGATATCCATGCCCCTTATTGCCAAAAAAGTCCATGTGAATGTCTATGATCCATGCTGCCACCTGAAGCCCTGGTGATGTCCTTGGGAAATGCTGTTGCTGTGGGGCATATTGATGTGAGTGGCATCCTGAGGCCATGTTAACCTCCATGGTTCTTGCTTCTGCAGAGGGCCATGTATTGAACTTTGGTTCTACTGAAGTTGGGGGCTGTGTTGGTGGTCATGGTCCTTGCTACTACAGAAAGCCATGTCAATGTCCATCATGTGTGCTGCTACTAAAAGCCTTGTTGATGTATGAGGGCCTTGCTGCTAGGTGCCAGGTCATGCCACAAGGGTTACAATGATGTCTGTGGCCCATAATGTAGCACAGGGTCATGTTGATGACCACAGTATGTACTGATATTGAAAACCATGCTAGGGTCTATGTCCATGGTCCATGCTGTCACCAGGAACCATGTGGAAGTCATGGTCTATGTCCCTACTGAGTGTAAAGGGTAAAGAAGCTAATTTTGCAGTATTATTGATTACTACAGACACAAAGTAGAGAAAGAGAGACATCAAAATAGCTATTGTGTAGGTATCCACAATTGCTGGCTTTTTTTTTCTTTTAATTTATTTATTAGATATTTTCTTTATTTACATGTCATATAATATCTCCTTTCCCAATTTCCCCTCCAAAAAATAAAATAAAATAAAAATAAAACAAAAACAAAAACAAACCCCGGTTCCCTCCCCCTCCCCTTGCTCACCACCCAACACTCTCAGAATTTCAGGTAAGGAAGAATTCTGTTTTCTTCCATAGGCTTACTTCTGGGACTTTAAGCATGTTCCAGTGAGGATATGGATAATAAAAATTGGATTGGTCTTTATTTATTTGTTTCTTTTGTTTTTTGTTTTGCTTTTCTTGTGGAGGGAGGACACAAAGGTAATGAATGGTCCTGGGAGGACTGGGGAGCGTGTGTGATCCAGGTTCATGATGTGAAATTCCCAAGTAACCAGTAAAAATATCATGATAAAAAGATTCATTTATTAACTATCTTATTTCTTTACATTTCAAATGTTGTCCTGCTGCCCTGTCCCCCTCCCACAGTTCTCCACCCCATCTTCCCCTTTCCTCCAAGAGGGTACTCCCTTAACTACCCATCCACCCCCATGCCAGTATTGCCCTTCCCTGGCCAAAAAAAGTCTTTGTAGGATTAGGTGCATGCACTCCCACTAAGGTCAGACAATGCAATTGCTTGCTACATATAGTCCTTTGAAGATTCTAGAACAGGTAACATCCTCATAGCTGAAATCTTACAGCACTCTGCTGCTTTTCAGACAGTTCCCCTAGAGAGAAATTTCTCACAAGCAGCTGTTTGCTTCTTTGACTACTGCAGGTGAGGTTATTTAAATCTTGTTACTTTCTAAGTTTGCCATGCTTTGTAAAGTTCACTAACTACTTTTTCTTTTAATTATTTTATCTATTTACATTCCAAATTTTGCACCCCGTCCCAGTCCTCCCTCCCAGATTTCTTCACTCATTCTCCTCTCCCCTTTGCCTCTAAGAGGATGCTTTCCCCGTTGCCTGCCAGGACATCTTTCCTGGAGCATCAAGCTTCTACATGATTAGACCTATCCTCACATACAGAGGCCAAATAAGACAGGACTCTGGTACCTTTGTGTCTGGAGCTAGAGACCAGCCCATGTATGCTCTTTGGTTGGTAGCTTAGTCTGGGAGCTCTGAGCAGTCTGGGTTAGTTAATATTGTTGTTCTTCCTTTGGGGTTGCCATCCCCTTCTGCTCCTTCAGTCTTTCTCCTAACTCTTCCAAAGGGTTCGCTAAAGACCTCAGTCCAATGGGGGCTGTAAGTATCTGCATCTGTCTCAGTCAGGTGCTATTAGAACCTCTCAGAGGACAGCATGCTAGGCGTCTGTCTGCAATCCTAACATGCCATAAGTAATAGTGTCAGGATTTGGTGCCTGCCCATGGGTTGGATCCCAAGTTAGGTCAGTCATTGCATGGCCTTTCCTTCAGTTGCTGTCCATTTTTGTCCCTGTATTTCTTATAGGCAAGAACAATTCTGGGTCAAAACTATTGAAGCTGGGTTGATGACCACATTCCTCCACTGGGGGTCTTGCCTATCTACTGGAGGTCGTCTCTTCAGGTTCTGTCTCCCCACTGTTAGGCCTTTTGACTAAGGTCATCTCCCATGGAGTTCTGGAAGCCTCTCACATCCCAGGTCTCTGAGACTTTCTAGAGGTTCCTCCTCACCTCCATTCCCAACAGATGCATATTTCCATTTATTCTCCTAGGCCTTTGGGCTTCTCTCCTGCCTCTGCTACCTACCTAGTCCTGCCTCCCTTTTCTGCTCCTCTTCCCCTCTCTCACCCAGGTCTAATAGTGGGTTCACCATTGTCTTGATTATAAAATAAAATTTTCAAACATGGTGTGTGCTATAGAAAGTATGTGATTTGCATGTGGTTTGCAGTGAACTTCTCTCTATTATTCCATAAACTGTTTCATTCTTCCTATTTTGTCCAAAACCCTTTGCTCCAACAATCTTGAATTATTCTTAGACCCCAAATGGCAGCTTGGCTGCTCTTTGATTTTATGACTCCTGTGGAAAAGTATTTCTTCTGTCAGTGATTTTACTTTCTATATTTTCTCCCTGAACATTCATATTCACTATTCAAAACTGTTTTATTTCCTATAAAATATTTCCTGCCTATCACACCCTTCCTGGCTATATCTGAATTGTAGCATAACAATTCACATAAGCATGTATTTACTATCACTATTGTAACCTCTGTTTTATTAGAATGCTGTGCGTTATGACTTTGTGTTCCTAAACAGTTTCTAGTGTGAGGACCTTCTTTAGTTTACCTATATTCTTAAGGTTTAGCATTGGCCATGTATTTGATATAGCTTTTAACTAAACTTTTTTTTCTGTTTTTTGATTTTTGTTTTTGTTTTTTGATTTTTGAGACAGGATTTCTCTGAATAGCCCTGTCTTGGAACTCACTCTGTAGACCACACTGGCCTTGAACTCAGAAATCTGCTTTCCTCTGCCTCCCCAGTGCTGGGATTAAAGGCATGTTCCACGACTGCCCAGTTTTACTAAACATTTATTGTACAAGAACTGTAATCAACTTTCCAAAGTTAAGATATATAATACATAAACAAAGAAAGTAGACCATAAAGCCAAATAATCCAATTAAAATTGAGATACAGGGCAAGCGGTCGTGGAAGGACATGCTCTAATTCCAGGACTCTAGAGGCAGAAGCAGATGGATATTGGTGATTTCTATACCAGTATAGTCTGCATAGCTAATTCCAGAACATCTAGGACTACATAAAGAAACTATGCCTAAACAAACAAACAAACAAACAAAACATAATTATAGCAAAACAAAAATGGGGTACAAATCTAAATAAAGAATTTTCAGTAGAAGAAACTACGATGACTACAAACACTTAAAGAAATGTTCAATATCTGTAGTCATCAGGGAAATGCAAATCAAATCTACTTTGAGATTTCATCTTATACCAGTCAGAGTGACTAAGATCAATAACACAATTTAGAGCTCATGCTGGTGAGAATATATAGAAAAGGGAATATTCATCCATTGCTGGTGGGAGAGCAAACTTACTTATTATACAGACACTATGAAAATCAATATGATTCCTCAGAAAATGGATATCTATCTACCCCCAAATCTAGCTATACTACCACTGGGCACATACTCAAAGGATGCTTTGGTCTTCCAAAAGGACACTTCCTCAAACATTTGCATTGCAGAGACTGTCCAACTTGGGGATCCATCCCATATACAGACACCAAACCGAGAAACTATTGCAGATGCCAAGAAGTGCTTACTGATATAGCTGTCTCCTGAGAGGCTCTGCCAGAGCCTGACAAATACATAAGCAGATGCTCACAGTCAAACATTCGACTGAGCACCAGGTCCCCAATGGAGGAGATAGAGATAGGACTGAAGGAGCTAAAGAGGTTTGCAATCCATAGGAAGAACAACAAAATCAACCAACCAGACCCCCCAGAGCTCCCAAAGACTAACCATCAACTAAAGAATACACATGACCCATGACTCCAGCCACATATGTAGTTGAGGATGGCCTTGTGGGACATCAATGGGAGGAGAGGCCCTTGGTCTGGGGAAGGTTCAATGCTCCAGTGTAGGGGAATGCTAGGGATGGAAGGCAAGTATGGGTGGGTGGGTGGCGAAGCACCCTCATAGAAGCAGATAGAGGGAGGATGGGCTAGGGGGTTTCCAGACAGGAAACCAGGAAAGGGGATAACATTTGAAATGTAAATAAATAAAATATCCAATAAAATGGTTAGAAAGGCAACCTCTAAATGTCCCTCAACAGAAGAAGAGGTACAGAAAACATGATACACAATGGAGTACAAAAGTTACTTTTAAAAAATGACATCATGAAATTTGCAGAAAAATGAAGGAACTAGAAAAAATCATTCTAAATGAGATAACATAGACACAGAAAGATAAATGTAGAATATTGTTTAAAAGTGGATGTGGTTACTATCTATTAATTAAATAACCAAGCTACAATCTGTAGATCCAGAGAGGTGAGGCACAGAAAGAAGGACTAGGGGCGATATATGGATGTCATTGGGAGAAATAAATAGAAGAAATTTTGTGGATGGACTGAGGACAGGGGATTCTGGAACAGGAGGTTCAGATGGGGAGTGGAAGGGTAACCAGAAAGAGACAGCTAGAACTGAGGGACAATTGAAGCATAGTATGGAAATCTAGTGCAGTAAAAATTTTATAAAACATGTGAAGGCAATTCTAATGAGTTTCCAACTAATGGGGAAAACAGAATCCCCACTCTCCATCTCTTCTCACAAATGAAGGCCCCAGTAGCAGGACAGAATTATATCTAACTGAATTTTTAGCCACAAAGGACATAAAAATTTCAAACAAACCAGATTGTTGCCAAAACAAGTTGTTCTCTACACACTGACAGCAAGGATACCTTGGTGAAGACAACCACACAATGTAACCAATATCTTTGCCATCCAGGCCTAAGTTCTCCAAAGTAATGCCTCTGGAACTTAATATGTCATGAATAAATGGTGAAGCTCATAAATGAACTTGTCTTATTTCTGCTAGTTTATAAAATAATTATCCCACTTTGACTAATCTAAGTCATACTACAGGGCTAATTACCTCTCCTCCAGTTTCAGATCTTCCTCTACAATTAGGGGTAAGAAAACCTCATGCCTGACTATTTTCCAGAATCCTCTCTCTCTGCTAGATATACCTCTTAATCCTGCCTCAGCCCACTGGCTATAGGCTTTTGACTGGCAAGTGATACTTCCACACAGTATGTAAAGATTCTTTCTACAAGACATTGACAGGAGAGAAATGGAGAAGACACCATCATCACAAAAGCTTCTTCTTTCTATATCAGATTGGGACAAATACGTAGACTGACAGCCAGCTAGGAGTCATTACACACACACACACACACACACACACACACACACACATGCACACACACACAGACCCACATACACACACACATGCACACACACATACATACACACACACACACACACATACACACACACACACATGCATGCACACACACACACAGACACACATACACATGCATGCACACACACACAGACACACATACACACACATGCACACACACATACATACACACACACATGCACACACACACATACACACACTCACACATGCACGCACACACACACAGACACACATAAGCACACACACACACGCATGCACGCACACACACACATACACACATACACACGCATGCACACACACAGACACACAGACACAGACACACAGACACACACACAAAAGAGGGGGGGGGCTTTGGAAGTATTGGTCCTAAATGAAATGTTCACATCAAATCCTTCCCCTTAGAGCTCTGAGAACCTCACTAAGGAGTGGAGGCAGGCAGAAAAACTGTAAGAACAAGATGGGGTAGGAGAGGACACTCTGCAAATAAGGCCCTCTAAGTCAACTGAGTAAATCTCATATGGACTCACAGAGACTCAACTAACAAGTGTAGGGTCCACGTGCATCTACACTAGGTTCTGTGCATGTGTGTGTGTGTGTGTGTGTGTGTGTGTGTGTGTGTGTGTGTGTCTGTCTGTCTGTCTGTCTGTCTGTCTGTCTGCCTGTCTCTGTATAATGACTGGCTTTTAGTCTATGTATTTGTTCTCATCTGAAGTAGGAGGAAGCATTTATGATGACAGCTGAATGAGGTTTATAAGAATATCATTAGGAGTCTTTGTTTGTTTGTTTGTTTGTTTGTTTGTTTTTAAGACCAGTGATATTTTACTCTTAGGTCTCTGGAATGTCAAGTCTCTTATTCTTGGTCAGTCATTAGTTGTTGGGTATTGGTCCCTTCTTCTGGAGTTGGCCTTAAGTCAATGCAGACATTGATTGCTTAATCCCATAAGCTTTGTGCCACAATCACTATTATATATTTATATATACATATATATTTTTTTTCAATTAGGTGTTTTTTATTGGACCCCTAAGTGTCTATGAGTGGGTCTCTGATACTTGTACCTTATCTTGGGCTTGCCTTGTCCAACTTTGATGTGGTGATTTTTGCTTTATCTTATTATATTTTATTTTGCTGTGTTTTGTTGTTATCCCTTAGAAGCCTGTTATTTTCTAATTAGAGACAGAAAGGGAGTGTATCCAGATGCAAGGAGAGCTGTACAGGAACTAGAAAGTAGAAGGAGGGGAAACTGTACTCCAAATGTATTGTCTGAGAAAATAATAAACAAACAAACTAATAAATAAATATTGTCAAAGTGAGCACCAACCTTGACTTTAATGTTTCAGAGAGAAGATTGTATTCAGTCCTCTGTCAAATCTGGATAGTGGCAGAGAAATTGGCATAAATGAGAAACTCATATAGATTTAATTTTATTAAAAACTCTATTACAATAAAATATACCCAAACCACTAATAATTCTGACTTCTAATTATCTATTCCAGCAATGTGCTGGGAATATATGAAGTATACATTTTTTCCATATATCAGGGACATGATTGGTCTGTCTCTGGATTTATTTTTTGCATTTTAAACTTACTTAAGTTACATTAATGATATCTAAACCCTTATCACTCAAAGAAAGAGGGCCTTGGCTCATCCTTCAAAACTAGCCAGTAAAATGAATGAATAGAAAACAGTGCACTAATTTTAAAACATGGTCCTATTCATTAAGATAAAGATAAGTCACATTATATAGTTTAGTAAGATATATTCAGCGGATCAAGTATACTTTTATATATCCTTAAACATTCATCTTATCAGAGTGAAAGAAAACTTCTAATCAAAAAGGATTCATTTGAAGGCAGACACAGTGGGTAGCGATGTGTGCTTTGACTAAGGAAATAGCAGCATACAGGGCAGCTGACATTCCCACTCCTATCCACACACAACAGGAAGAAAACCTTCGGCTGTGATTTCAAACATACTTCATTTCTTCATGCAAAGCTTAAGAAGTATGAACTTCATAAGTCAAAGGACCTTGTAGAGATACACAAATGGTAAGTTTTTGATCTTTTAAATTTTTGTTTCAAATGTAAAACTTGCAAGGGACAAATAAAAGCTCAGTGAAACTGGGACTAGATCCTTACAAATGTCACTCTGCTCCTCAAGTGAACTCAGCAGTGTGAATATTAAGATAAAATATATTTTGGTATTGAAGCTTAGCATTTCTTTCATAGTCACCAGTATTAGTCACCAGGCATCTCAGAGGTATCAGGCAATGACTCCACAAATTAGTATATTTGGTAAATACTGACAGACATTAGAGCCTGAGAGGCAATTACAAAAGTAAAGTATTTGCCTTTAAATGAATGGGCTACCCTGACACTGGATAAAAAGGTCAATTTCATCAAATGCGTGATTTCAACAAATGATTGAAAGCCTTCAGAGGGTTTCAATGGTAGCTCTACCCCCAAATGAAGTCAAAGAAGAGTGACAAGGACCACACATCCATGCTGAAGCCACCTTTCCATTAAATATTCCCATCCCTTTGCCATACCTGTGAAAGTACCAATTCTAGGAAGGTTGTAGTTAATTTACTTCTTTGGATTTAAGTTCAACAATAGTTGAAGACATTCTGCACTTAGAGAAAGGAAAACAACGATTACATTTAAAATTTATGATATACAATAGGAAAAATGCAGCAAAGTCTTTGGAAGGCTGGTGGAGACGATTCCATGAATAATATATATTCATAGAGGAGATTCAAAAATTTACAGAAATATAGATGGTCTTGTTATTAGGATTGTTGTGGGCACATGAGATAATTCTTCTTCAATGGCTCCTGAAATTTATGTTGATCTTCCTCAATGAGAGCACGTGGTCTTTTACTGATACTGTATTCTCTGAAGTATCTACATTAAAATTTTATAATATATGTGTAAAAGGATAGTCTTTGTATGGATTTCAACTGGGATTAATATTATTTTGGGATTTATTTCTCAGTTTTAAATGTATGATATTTTACTGAGTTTTATAAAGGTTGAGGTTTCTACTGTGAAGATATAAAATAGGGTTGTTGGGGTTTTTTTTCCTGAGGAATTCATTTTTTATCCTAAAAGAATTTAAAATCTTTAAGGCTATTAAAAGTCTTCAAACACTTTTCACCAAGAAAGAACACAACAGTTGATTACCCAGTATCAAATATTCAGCTTTAAAAACACACACACACACACACACACACACACACACACACACACACTCACACACACACATATGTATATACATATAAAACTTATCTAATCTGTATAATATTACATATGTAGTATGCACGCACATACACATATATACATATATACATATGTATATATATAAAACCTATCTAATCTGTATATTGATACATATGTGGTATGTGTGTATGTATGTGTGTATGTGATGTGTATGTATGTGTGCATGTGTGTGTATGTGTGTGTATGTGTGTATGTGTGTGTGTATGTGGGTGTGTGAGTGTATATGCGTGTGTGTGTGTGTGTGTGTGTGTGTGTGTGTGTGTGTGTATCATCAACTAAAGAAAAGGTAAGAAGTCCTGAATTTGAATGATAGTATAGGTGTTACATGGGAAGAGTAGGACTGTGGAAAGTGAGAGGAGAATGATTTAATTAGATTATAATCACAAAAATTATATAAAAAAAAAAAGGAAAAACAAAATGAACAAGGGAAATACTAAGTCACTTCCATTCTTCTTATTTACCTTTCCTGTACCCCTATGCTTACCTGTTACTTAATTTACATGTCCATTTAACATGTTTTAAAAATATTTGAAAATAATTTTAGTTATGTGCTGTAAATTATTTCACACAATTACTTATCAAGAATACAATCAGGTATCCAGTTGTTTTTTAATAACTTGAATAATTTTATTTTCTTCTTATGGTGGTTCATGGTGTTTGTCTGTGTGTGCATGTGTTTTATCTGTGTGTAAACATGCAGTAGCCAGAAGTGGGTTGAAAGAATACATTACACACTTCCACATGTGACATTATCCACCCAATGTTAAAGTCAGCTCTTACAAATGAGCAGATGTAGGTTTAAAGTTACAGTGTTGGCCATTGTAGGTAGAAGTTGCAGTAAGAATATATTGGGTTAAGAAATATCCTTTTTTTTCTCAGGCAAGCCAGTATACCAGATCTACATTCTAATTTAGTCCAGAGACCTTCAAGATAGAATTGGCCTATGTCCTTTCTCTTCCTCCATGATATATTCGATCATAACTTTTCCAGTTCCCTGATGCTAAGTTCACACAACCAGTCTTTTGTTTAACTTGTTATTCATTAAAGTCCCTTCTATCATATGTAGAGATTTCTTAAAAGAGAGTTCAGGAGTAAAATTAAGACTTAAGATTTAAGAGAGAAACACTGATTGAGAGGCCATGCCTTTTCTCTAGGGTAACATGTGTTGAGGAAATCTTAAGATTTTCTTGGTAGAATTAGATTTTCCCAGAAAAGTCACCACCTCTTCGTGCCCACCAGCTTCTAGATGGATAGCCTCAGGTGGAGGAAGATGAGCTGGCTAGACATATCTTTAGTCTGATAAAGGTTTTGCATCTACTGCTTTTAATTTTTGTTTATTGCCACAGGATGCCAAAAATATGCTTTGTTTTCTTGTGATTTTTCAAAGACTATCGATTTGGCCTCTGAGAAACTGCATATAATTTAAGCCTTTCATTTATTAGGGTTCATTGCATTTTTTTCCTTCAATAACAATTTATATAACGTGGAAAATTTTGTGATATAACAAAATTTATATGTAAGACAACATAAAACTCAGAGGCCTAAAATACAATTCACTTTTTGTAGTTACGCCAGGCAAAGATGTGGGCAGCATTATCCTATTTGAAGACAGACAATGACTTTATCAATTCAGTCAACTCCTGATACATTTAAAATATATTTCTTGGTTCAAAGAAAATTAGACACTATTTCCTAATTTGTTAGACAGCCTCTGTCCTGCCTTCTTAAATCTCAGGGTGACATTGCAAAGCATAGTGACAAATTTCAAACATAAAGTGTTATACAATTTTACTTGTGGGATGATGATGAGTTTTACCTGAAGGCTTATCATCCTTCTTGGCAATGAGGATGACATTGCACCATTTGAAATGCATCTATATTGAGATGGGGAAAAAAAAAAAAAAAACACGGCAAGATATTGGTTGCAGAGAGTCTCAGTAATGGCTCTGATCCCAAAGGTAAAATATCAGCAGCACCAGACAGCTACAGAATGGCGGTTTTCCCTCTGAGCAGAAGCCACCCTTTCATTAGAAGGTGACCATTTCTCTGTATGCCCTTTCCTGTGACCATTGCAGCAGCTCATTCTCACTTTTATAGTTCTAAATAATGTAAATCACCATCAACTTCACTTACCATGAAGAATGGAGTGCAATTAGTCACTGATTTACTGCCTCAGTTAGTGTATAGGAGTAAAGACTAACCCTGTGATATTCATAATATATGTAGTAATGTTGTGGAGCCCCTGAGACTGGGAACTTAAGGCGGAAGGAGGCACCTTGGCACGAAGCTTCTAATTTTATTCCAGACAATTTATGTCTTTATAGCCTATGTAACTAAGTTTTATTTAAAACAAGATTTATGTATATTTCTTGACAAAAATTTTCCAAGTGTTACTTAAACTTGATCCAAATGTTAACATATTAGTATTGGATTGATTAATTTTTAATGGTATACATCTCCACACAGACTATTCTATATTTTCATGTAAATGTGATACATTACTTTTAAATGATGAAACTTACTGGCCCAACTTATCTATTTACCATGTTTCTATAGTGAAATACTTTCAGGTCATCAGATCATAGAATATAAGTTTGTAGTTCAAAAGCATATGGTAACCCACATTATCTGTGCAATCAAGTTCAAAAAATGTATGGAAAAATCTTGCAATACTGTGCTTTTCCTATACATAAATACATGCTCACACACCTACTGATTCTGAGACACACACACAAACAAAACATAATTAAACTTTATCCTAGGTAGGTAGAGTAAGTGATTAATAATGACTAACTGTACTATTGCACCATTATAAAAATATACTGCAAGAAGCCAGGTAAATTTATTCCTTCTGAGAAGATCTTATTGAGCCTTTTCTTTTCTACTTATGGGAAACACTGTAGTAATTTTGAACATATTAAGTATCACCATCCAGCACTCCTGTGCTTTGAGGGCATTGTTAAGTGCACTTAAGAAAAACACTGCAAAAAAACATGTGTGTTGACTTGGTATTTTCTAGGACTCCCAAGTGAGTAACAGGAAGGCAGGTAGTTGTCACAGTTCAGTTTTAGTGTTGTGATAAAACACAGACCAAAAGCAAGGTAAGGAAGGAAAGAATCTATTTTATCTTACAGGTTATGCTTCATCATCAAATGAAGTATACAGGGCAAGAACCTAAACCAGAATCCATAGAGGGGGGAAAAAAGCATATTGCCTTCATCCCTCTGGCTTCCTAGGCTACATTTCTTCATTCCCCAGGCTCATCTATCCAAGGTTGTCATAAATTAGAGATTAATTTATCCTTTACATAAATTAGAGATTTAAAAAGTTGTCACATAGAAGTGGTCATCGATCCATCTCTTCAAGGCAATTCCTCAATTGAAGGTCCTTCTTCCCAGACTTTAGTTTGCATTAAGCTGACAATTGTAAACAACCAGAGCTGCAGTTTATTGAATGTAATTAACTGGAAAAATGGTGATCCCAGAAAGGATAAAGTACAGATCACGCTGCCAGCCATGTTACTCAAAAATGTGTTCACCTTAAATCCATACATTATTTCCATAATTTGCTACTTTATTTTTGAACCATGGTTGGCTAAGCTACTTTGACCCATAGAAAGATAATCTACAGATAAGAGGAACTATTTTATATTTACACTGGATAATTCTTAACTTTTTGCTAGTTTCCATACTGAATGTTTTTCTTTACCCTATCTCTAGCACCATTCATCTTTTTGCTCATATCCATGCATACACAGATACTTTCTCTTCTCAGAGCCTCTATGATGCCCCATTCTCCCCACACATAGATCATGAAATAGTCTGTTGATTCTCCAACTCAGATTCATCTACCTATTTTATCCACTAGGATTTTAAATTTTTTTTAATGCAATCTCTATATTTCTGGTGTTCTAATGAAGTTTTTGGTTGTCAAATTCTCCCCTAGATAACTATTACTGTGCTATTCCCACCTTCTCATGGCCAAGCTGGTCTCATCTTCAACTTTATTGCTTGTATGTGTCACATGGCCCTATTTCATAGCAAACAATCCAGTATATAGGCATTTCTACTGTACAAAAAAATGGAAAAGAAGAATTTCATTGAATATATCGTATGATGTCCATCATACCAAATTAACTATAAAATGAAGTATCTATTAGCACTGTATTCTGGGATCTTATTCACAAAGGAAGAGTCTCAAATTATTGTACAGATTTCAAAATTCTGGGATATTTTTATACTTATTTTGTCTTAGGACAACTGTTTATTATCACTTTTGTAGTCATGAGAAACATGAATTAATAAGAACATAATAACAGTAAGTCTCCCAAATATTTTAAAACTTGTATCATCTGAAATAATTCACATTTATTAGTTCAAATTGCTTAGCCTGAGGGTGATTTATTAATTCATATGTTAATTAAATATAACATGAGGTTTTATTAGCAGTGAGTTGAAAATAGATTGGAATTATACTAGGTTTGAATACCAGGTACCAGTTATAAATAGCTCGTATGGACCACAGTTTCATTTGTCATAAGCTAAAAACTCTTGCTGATTATTAAGACTTATAAAATTCATATATATAT
>JADRCD010170476.1:33394-54239 GCA_019843815.1 Montemys delectorum | reverse complement strand
TGTTGTTATTGAGGAGCAGCCTTAGTCCATGGTGATCTGATAGGATAAAAGGAATTATTTTAATCTTCTTGTATCTGTGGAGGCCTGATTTGTGACCAATTATATGGTCAATTTTGGAGAAGGTACCATGAGGTGCTGAGAAGAAGGTATATCCTTGTGTTTTAAGATAAAAAATTCTATAGATATCTGTTAAATCCATCTGTTTCATAACTTCTGTTAGTCTCATTGTGTCCTTGTTTAGTTTCTGTTTCCATGATCTGTCCATTGCAGAGAGTGGGGTGTTGAAATCTCCCACTACTATTGTGTGTGGTGTAATGTGTGCTTTGAGCTTTAGTAAAGTTTTTTTTTTTTTTTTTTTATGAGTATAGATGCCCTTGCATTTGGAGCATAGAGGTTCAAAACTGAGAGTTCATCTTGGTAGATCATATCTTTGATGGATATGAAGTGTCCCTCCTTATCTTTTTTGATAACTTTAGGGTGAAATTCAATTTTTTTCGATATTAGAATGGCTACTCCAGCTTTTTTCTTGGGACTATTGGCTTGGAGAATTGTTTTCCATCCTTTTATTCTGAGGTAATGTCTGTCTTTGTCGCTGAGGTGGGTTTCCTGTATGCAGCAAAATGTTGGGTCCTGTTTACATACCCAATATGATAGTTATGTCTTTTTATTGGAGAATTGAGTCCATTGATGTTAATAGATACTAAGGAAAAGTAATTGTTGCTTCCTGTTAGTTTTGTAGTTAGAGCTGGCATTCTGTTCATGTGTCTATCTTCTTTTAGTTTTGTTGGAAGATTACAGTTTTGCTTTTTCAGGGATGTAGTTCCCCTCCTTGTGTTGGAGTTTTCCATTTATTACCCTTTGAAGGGCTGGAGTTGTGGAAATATATTGTGTGAATTTGGTTTTGTCATGGAATACTTTGGTTTCTCCATCTATGGTGATTGAGAGTTTTGCTGGGTATAGTAGTCTAGGCTGGCTTTGTGTTCTCTTAAGGTCTGTATGACATCTGCCCAGGATCTTCTAGCTTTCATAGTCTCTGGCGAGAAGTCTGGTGTAATTCTGATAGGCCTGACTTCACATGTTACTTGACCTTTTTCCCTTACTGCTTTTAGTATTCTTTCTTTGTTTTATGCATTTGGTGTTTTGACTATTATGTGACAGGAGGAATTTCTTTTCTGGTCCAGTCTATTTGGAGTTCTATAGGCTCCTTGTATGTTCATGGGCATCTCTATCTTTAGGTTAGAGAAGTTTTCTTCTATAATTTTGTTGAAGATATTTACTGGCCCTTTAAGTTGGAGGTCTTCACTGTCTTCTATACCTATTATCCTTAGGTTTGGTCTTCTCATTGTCCTGAATTTCCTGGATGTTTTGGGTTATGATCTTTTTCCATTTTGCATTTTCTTTGACTGTTGTGTCAGTGTTGTCTATGGTATCTTCTGCCCCTGACATTCTCTCTTCTACCTCTTGTATTCTGTTGGTGATGCTTGCATCTATGTTTCCTAACTTCTTACCTAAATTTTCTAACTCCAGAGTTGTCTCTTTTTGTAATTTCTTAATTGTTTCTACTTCCATTTTTAGGTCCTGGATGGTTTTACTCAATTCCTTTACCTGTTTGTTTGTGTTTTCCTGCAATTCCTTAAGGGATTTTTGAGTTTGCTTTTTAAGGGCTTCTACTTGTTTACTTGTGATCTCCTGTAATTCTTTATGGGATTTTTTTGTTTCCTCTTTAAGGGCTTGTACCTCTTTACCTGTGTTCTCCTGTATTTCTTTAAGAGAGTTATTCATGTCCTTCTTAAGTTCCTCTATCAGCATTGTGAGATATGATTTTAGATCCAAATCTTGCTTTTCTGGTGTTTTGGGATATCCAGAACTTGCTGCGGTGTGAGTACTAGGTTCTGATGAAGCCAAGTAGTCTTGGTTTCTGTTAGTAGGATTCTTGCGTTTGCCTTTCGCCATCTCTTGATCTCTGGTGATAGATGTTCTTGGTGTCTCTGACTAGAGCTTGTGCTGTCCCTGGCACCTTGCAACTCCCCTGCGACTCGTGAGGCCTGTGCCTCATGGCTGCTCCCGCCTTAGAAAGTCACCGGAGAGAAAATGGCGGATCTCTCCTGAGTCTCTGGGTTAAAGCATGCCCTGGAGGCAGGCCCTCCACTTGCAGGGAAAGGGCAGGCAGAGAGGGTCGCTGATCCACCTCTGTCACTTGGAAGCTGAGAGGATCCTGTCCCTGCCTCCCTGCGACTCCCCTGTGACTCGTGAGGCTTGTGCCTCCTGGCTAGTCCCACCTTAGAAAATCACCAGAGAGAGAATCTGTTTTTTAAGATATTAAAAAACAACTTTTATTAATGTCAATATGTGTGTGAGTGTAGGTATGTGTACATGAATACCGGTGCCCAAAGTAGGCAGAAGCGTCAGATCTCTTTGGAGCTGGAACAATGGGTGCTGAAACCACAATTGTATCCTCTGCAAGTGTAGCAAGCACTCTTAATCTCTGAGCTCCTGCTCCAGCTCAACTATGCCCTTAAAAATGTTCTCATTTAAGCCAGGCAGTGGTGGCACACTCCTTTAATCCCAGCGAGGCCAGTCTGGTCTACAGAGTAAGTTCCAGACAGCCAGGGCTACACAGAGAAACCCTGTCTCGAAAAGCCAAAAAAAAAAAAAAAAGTTCTCATTTAATTATGTTTGGTCAGTTACATTGTCCTAAGCTAAAGCCTTCCTTTTGGGGAGCCAGCATCTGGGGCACAGTGGCTCTTCATCTCATGGAGCTCCACACCTCACTTTTCTTTCAACTGAAAATATATGATGTATTCTGATCATGATTTCCCCCACTTTCATCTCCCAACTCACCCAACTCTCTACCTTCTGTCTTAGTCAGCATTTCATTGCTGTGTAGAGACAGCATGACCAAGGCTACTCTTATAAAGAAAACAGTTAAATAGGGCTGGCTTAAAGGTTCTGAGGTTTACTCCATTATCATCATGGTGGCAAATATGGTGGTATGCAGGCAAATGGTGTTAGAGGAGGAGCTTAGAGTTCTTGTAACCATGAATTGTTAAATCACTCTGAGCTCCCTGTGGGTGATCAAATTTCTTACCACTGGCCAGAGTTCTCTGGATTCGAGAATGAAAAGACAGACAGACAGACAGACAGACAGACAGACACACACACACACACACACACACTTGGAGGAAGAGGGGGTCCACCATGAGAAGGGCGTAGGATGGACCTCAATGTGAAGGAGCAGGAGGGTGAGACAGCTGAAATATAGATGCAAAGGGATAGCAGCCCCATGGAAGGGCTGCCCAGAAGGAAACAGGGTGCCAAAGATAAAATATAGATTTAGAAAGTGTTAACTAAGTATGTGCAAACCACGGGGAGGTTTGGAAGTGCCCAGCCATTAAGCAAGTTAAGGCTTATTAAATATAAAGAGTGTGTGTGTCTTTTCATTAGAGAATCCAGAAAACTGGTGGATGGCAAAAAGTGTGATGGCCTACTGGGAGCTCAGAGCAGATTAGCTATTTACTGCTAAAGTTCTAAATTGGGATCAGTAGGCAGCTGGAAGATAATGTCACACTAGGCCTAGCTTGAGCATCTGAGATCTCAAAGCTCGCCCCCAGTGAACACTTCCTCCAACAAGGCCACACCTCCTAATACTGCCACTCCTTAGGAGCCTATGGGGCCATTGTCTTTCAAACCATACCTTCTTTCTCTTTCTCTTTAGAAAATAAACAAGAAAAACAAAAACAGAATAGAACAAAATAGACAGAAAAAAAAGAAACAAAGAAAGAGCACATTCCCACAGAAAACTCACAAAATAAGAAACCATAATATATAAGCAAAAGGTTGGTTGTACAAAAAAATGCATACCTTAACTCTCAGCACTCAGAAGGCAAAGACAGGTAGATCTTTATAAATTCAAGGCCAGCCCAGTCTTCATAGCAAGTTCCAGGACAGTCAGAGCTGCATAATAAAGAGACCCTGTCTCAAAAGCATTGAATACATAAATATATTCATATACTCACATCTCATGGAGTAGATTTTAAATTTAATCAGATAGTAGGTGGTTATTTCCACAACTTCTGTACCACTATTGCATATCATGTAGGCAGGTCCCCATTGTCGATTGGAAGGCCTATATCCAGGTTGGTATTTACCTTTCTCCTCTGGTAACAGATGGAGTACCTTCCAGTATCATGACCACTAGTCAGTAGGAGTGATGGCTCTAGGTAGGCACAAGCTTGACTTTTCCATGTTCAGTGAGATATGTAGGTGTTGTCTTCAGCAATAGGGTTTTAACATCAGTTTGTGAAAGCAACTTAAAGGGCCTTAGCAATAGCCTGAGTTGTTTGGGGGATTCCATGGGACCCCTTTGGCCAACCATTCAATTAGATGTAACCCATTCCCAGCACAGGAGATTTCACTTAGTGATAAGAAATGCCTAGTTGGGACTTCTACTGTAGTAAGTTTTTATATGGTACTTCATATGGCCCTTAGTCTTATCTATCCTTTCCTCATATACTCTCCCTTATCCCCCTTTCCCTCCCCCTCTTTTTTAATCTTCCTATTCTAGCACCCCATGTCTCTTTATCACTATTCTATTTACCTTTCGTAGAGAGAGTCATCCCTTCCCACTAGTGCCTTACCCTATGTTGTTATGTGGATTGGGATGTGCCTACTGAAGGTTTAAAAGCTAACTAGCATGTACTTGTAAGCAAATAATATCATATTTGTCTTTTGAGGGGTCTGAGTTACTTCACTCAAGGTGATATTTTTCTAACTCCATTTACCTGTGAATTTCATGATTTAATTTTTTTAAAAATTGAGTAATATTCCACTGTGTAAATCTACCAGATTTTCATTATTCATTCATCTGTTGACAGACATTTAGGCTGTTTCCAATTTCTGGCCATTGTGAATAGAGCAGCAATGAACATGGATGAACAAGAGTTTCTACAGTAGGCTGTAGAGCCCTTTGGGTACGTGCCCAAGAGTGGTATAGCTAGATCTTGAGGTAGAGCTATTCCCAACTCCCTGGGGAATGGCCACACTGATTTACATAGTGGTTGAATAAGTTACTCTCCCACCAGCAATAGATGAGTGTTTCCCTTATCCCTTATCCTCACCAGCATGAGCTGTTATTTGTTTTATTGATCTTGGCCATTCTGCCAAGAATGGCTTTCATGCACCTTGTTACATATAAGCCACAGATTCTTCCATTCTACCAGAATGTCATATATAATTCAGTACTAAACTTTGGAATTTAATAAAGTAAAGAAAAGTTATGAAAAAATGAAACATTGTTACTCCATAACTGCATTTGTTGTCAGCCTGCAAGTGGCTCAACATGGGGTCTTCTTTGACTTAAATCTGATGTGAATAATGTTTCAAATTTAATGTAGGTATGTTGGAGTAAGAGCTCAGTGATTAAAAGCCCTGCCTGCCCTTCCAGAAGTCCTGGGTTCAGTTCCCAGCATCAATATGGCAGCTCACAACTGTCTAACCTTAGTTCCAGTGGAGTTGGACCTGCTGCTGACACAGGCTGGAGGGCAGCTCACAACTGTCTAACCCCAGTTCCAGTGGAGTTGGACCTGCTGCTGACACAGGCTGGAGGGTTTGCAGTGCTGCTACTGTCCTAGGAGTAGGCTATTTCCTGAATAAGTTATAAAACTGTGTCTAGTCCACTTTCTTTTGCTCTGTCTTGCTTCTACTCTGTTGCCTCATGTTCCTCCATGAAATAACATAATTATGAACCCCTTGAGATATGAAGGTCTTGGCTGGGTAGAGCTCAGCAGGTAAGAACACTTGCTGATTTTGCAGAGAACCTGAGTTTGCTTCCTATGGCCCATGCTAGGTGACTTACCACTACCTGTGACTATAGCTCCAGGGGATCTGACACCCTCTTCTGGCATCCAATGTACCCACACTCCTATGCACACACCCACACAGACCCATACACATATTCCATTAAAAACAAACATTAAACCATTAAAAAGAAAAGGACAAGTAGATCCTTCAGTCTTGGATTTCCTAGCCTCCAAAACAATAAAAACAGAGATTTCTGGTTCCCTCCTCTTCCCCAATCTCTCCCTTTCCTTCCTTCTTTCTCTCTCTCTTCTTCTCTTCCTTTTTAATGATGTGAGGAGAAAAGAACTTGAAAGATCCAGTGCCAGTAGAGCAAACTATGTGACAACTCTTAAGGTTAGCAAGCTGAGATACAAACCCACCAAACCCAATAACAAAAAACATGAACACAGAAGCCCAGCTGTCTGCCTTTCATATAATTGGCCTTTTATAGGAAGGCAAAAAAGACTTGTTTTTAGGCAAGTATGACTCTAGATACTACTTAATACTACCCCCAATTGGACTATTGTTACTATTAATCTTATATGAAAAAAACCATTTTGTAATGTATGGTACCTTTTGTTATATATGGAACGTGAGGTGGCCCAGTCAGTGATGAGAAGGGTCAATTTTGTAAGAATGGCTGAGGAAGAGCCACATGAAGTAGTTTAATAAAAACAAATGTGATTTTTAATCTGAAAGGGAATAGCTTGTTCTTTTACATCTTTGAGATGAGGCTGTGATATATAACCTACCCTAGTCTTGAACTTGCTTAATTTATATCAGGCTGCCCTCAAACTCTGTCTTCCCAATTTAGGTTATAGAGTACTAAAATTACAGGAGTGTATTATCATGCCTAGTGAAAGCTTTCTTTTGAAGCCTGAATTCTCTATGGTGTCATTTCAGGCAGTCCAAAAGCATAATCAGTGTGAAAGTGTTTAATTTGCTGAAAATTGTTACAGATGTCTGTAATATGTGATATCTTATTTTGATTTGGAAGGAGGAGTCAGTAATTTGTATAACTATCATAATTCATGCATTGTTAGTAGAAAGTGTTTTGAAATGAAAACATCCTAAGGCTGGAGAGATGGTTCAGCAGTTTAGAGCACTTGTTCCTCTATCAAGTGCCCAGGACCCAGGTTTAATTCCCACACCCACAGCCATCCTAGCTCTAGTTCTAAGGGATCTGTTGTCCTCTTACTTCCCACAGGCACCAGGTTTGCACATGGTGCATATACATACATGCAGGTAAAACATTCATACACATAAAAGCTAATAAGAATTTAAAACAAAACATCCTAAATGGCCTGAGAGATGGCTCAGCAGGTAAAGGCACCAGGGTTGATGACCTGGACTCAGTCCCCAAATCCCAAATGATGTCAGGAGAAAATCTGGAGAGTTGTCCTCTAACCTCTACACGTGCATCATGGTGTGTGCAAGCCCCCACACAAGTCTTTAAAATGCAGTAAAAAAATCAAAGTATCTCAAATAAGAGGGTATACCTTATGTGTAAATTTTCATCCTAAGACTGTGAAATTCCCCGCCCCCCACCTCCCCAAGACAGGGTTTCACTGTGTAGTCTTGGCTATTCTAGAAGGCACTCTGTAGATCAGGCTGTCCTTAAATTCATAGAGATCTACCTGCCTCTGCCTCACAAGTGCTGGGATTAAAGGCAAGCATCACCACTACCCAGTGACTGTGAAATTCTTGATTAATTTCATCACACACTAGTGTGAAGGTACAGTAAGTTTGCCATTTGCTATTATTAAATTATTATCCATATTAAAAAATCTTTTCTGGTGTTTTGGTTTGTTGTTTTTCTCTTGAGATATGGTCTTATTATGTTGACCAGGTGGGACTCCAGGGAGCCTCCAGATCCAGTGTAGGTCACTGAGCTCATTTTCAGCTACCTAGTCTGCTTAGAAAATGTAAAAGTTTTAAGTGCTGACTAGGAAATTTGAAAACATTATTTTAAAAGAGTTTTTGACAGACAAATCAGCATCTCTGCCAATTTTGCATCATTATTTTTGGCAAGATAGTTTGCTGTAATGCCAAGACTGAGATATATGGTAGCTGGAGTTAGAGATGATCCAAAAATTCATTCTCAAACTGTGATATAGCTCACACTTACAGGAAGTAGAGTGTATGTCACAAATAACTAGGTGTATACATGGTGTGAAAACTAGCCTAATGAATCTGGGTGCTTCTAATAAAGAGACAAGACTCTTTGAACTGTTACAATTTTCAAGTTAATGAAACATTCAAAGCCTGGAGGTTCTGACAGGTTTGAGTAGTAGATAACAAACAGAAAGAGCAGAGCTCAGTGCAGAAAAGCAGACTTGTGGATAGTTTTTGATGTCTACATGTTTCACCCATAAAAAGTATTAGAAAATACAGGAGAAAAGACAGTGATAATGAGCTAAAGTTTCTGATGAGGTAATCAACAAGAGCTTACTATTATTATTATTATTATTATTATTATTATTATTATTATTATCACCATTATCATTATTATAGTTTTATTTCATTTCATTTATTTATTTTTGTTTGTTTATTTTTAAGAAAGGATCCCACCATGTAACCTTGGCTAGCCTGGAACTTGCTATGTCAACCAGGCTGGCCTCAAACTCACAAGATCTGCCTATGTTGACCTTTCAAGTGCTAGATTAAAGGCATGTGCCATCATGCCTGGCTGTTGGCAAGGCCATTTACAATGCTAGTGTATAAGGTACTGGGTGAGGAGGAGCTAAAGTCTTGAGACTCCCTAAGCTTGGGTCCTGCTGCAGAGAACATGTTCCTGAAACGTGTAGATGTGGTTATAGTAGCTTTAAGTATGATATCAAGGAGAGATAGCTCTGTTGGCAAAGTGCTAACACACAAGCATGGCCTGAGTTCTGATCCTGAGTGTGTCGTGGGTGGGAGGGGGAGCAGGGTGAGAGATAGATCCCTAAAGTTGGCTGTCCAGCCATTCTAGCCCAATGGGAGAGTTCCAGGTTCAATGAGAACATGTCTCTAAGTAATGTAGAGAGCAATTGGAGAAAAGAGGCATTGTTGACCTGTGCATCCACACACATGAACACAGGGAGAACTACCAGGTGTGTACTACAGGAGAAAACAGGCATTGTTGACGTGTGCATCCACACACACATGAACACAGGGAGAACTACCAGATGTGTACTACAGGAGAAAACAGGCATTGTTGACGTGTGCATCCACACACACATGAACACAGGGAGAACTACCAGATGTGCACTACAGGCACTAGCCTGCTAGAGTCTGTGAACAGCTGGAATGGTAAGTACTCAGGTAAACACAGAGTTTCTTTCTCTAGTTCTTTAGTATGTGGCAAGCAGAAGTATCTTACTCTTGGGTTTTCAGCATGTGAATGTCTACTTTATTTATTCCAACCCCTATACCAACAACTAAAATAACATAAAAGATATTAATACACTATCTGCCAATTTAAGATAAAACTCTAAAAGATAGTCACACGATTAAAAAATTGGAAAATAAGAGTGAAATCTATGAAAGAAAAACAGAAATGATAAAATAATAATTCTAAATCTAGATGTATTAGTATTTATATCAAATATAAATACCTTAAATATAATCATTAAATATAACCATTATCAAATTTAATAATGGCATCACTGTCAGAAATCCACTTCAAATATAATGATATATGTAGTTTAAAAGGAAGTGGGGACAACATATTATGCAAATAGTAATTGTGATAGTTTGAATGAGAATGGTCACATATGCTCATATATTTGAATGTTTTGTCTCCAGTTTATGGAACAATTTGGGGAAGATTAGTAGACATAGGTTTGTTGGAGGGGGTGTGTCACAGGAATTTTCAAAAGCTTATGCTAGGACCAATCAACCCTACCTCCCTGCCTGCTTCCTCTTTGTGGATTAGGATGTACAGCTCCAATGCCACCCTGCCTGCCTGCTGCCATTATCCCTGCCATGACAGTCATGGATTCACTCTCTGAAACTGTAAGCTATGACAGTCATGGATTCACCCTCTGAAACTGTAAACAAGCCCCCAATTAAATACTTCCTTTTATAAGTTGCCTTGGTGATGGTGGCTCTTTACAGCAACAGAACAGTAACTAAAATGGTAATAAAAATGTTTGGAATAACTATATTAAAAGCAAAATTAGGCCAGGTGTTGTGGCACATGTTTTAAATCTCAGCACTCAGGAGGCAAATGAATGCAGAACTCTGTGAGTTTCAGGCAGGCCTGATCTATATAGCAAGTTCCAAGCCCACCAGGACTATATAGAAAGACCTTGAAAAAAAATAAAAGCAAAAATAGGCTTCAAGGAACAGAAAATATACCAGGGGACACTATATAATAATTATAAGTTCTGTTCATCTAGAAGACATTGATTTTACTTTTTCACATTTTTATATAATGGTAACTATTGAAAGGCATTAAGATCAAAGTAAAAATGATGTATTGGAAGTAGTTAACTGTGTAAAAATGTCCCAAACCAGAGTGCCACAATAAATTCAGCAGTTTTACTAATCAGAAGAGAAAGTGTATCAGGAATTAACTTTAAAAAATTACATGCATTTGCTTATTGCCTGTGTGTGTGAGTGCATATGCATATGTGTCTGTATGCAGTTGTGTGTGTGTGCACACACAAATGTATAGGAGTCATGGCAGTCAGAGAACAGTCTGTGTGACTGAGTCCTGGGGATCAAATTCAGTTGCCAAGCTTTGGGGCAAGTAACTTTGCTTTACTCACAAAGTTATCTTGCCAGCTCCCACATCTGGAAGTAAATTTAAACAGGAATTCACACAGAGCACAGTAAGAATTTAAGGTTTCTCTTTTCTTTTAAATGGTCAGATGCTAATCCAATCAATCATGACTTTTTTGTTGATATAATTGTTACTGAGACTTAATTATAGAATAATTTCTTGCTGGAGTAATCTCCCCCATGGGTTTCCATTCTAGTTTCATGGTGTCTGTTTCCCACCTCCATTCCCACAGAGTCACATACATAAAAAGTTAGATTCTAAAATGCACAAGGAAGAAACCAATGTTAAATGTTTATGCATCTAAGTTCAGAGCTTTAAAATACATGACACAGAAACCGGTAGAACTGAAACAGAACTGGGGAAATCCAATTATCCTAGAGACTTCTGCTCTCTGCATAAAGTGGCAAAGATAAACCAGGTAAGTCACATGCCTCTGCTCTAATTCCAATCTGCAGGATACAGTTTCTAATTGCTTCTGGGGGTGAGATGTGTGTGAAGGGATGCTTGATCAAATAGCACAAACGATTCCAGGGCTGTAAAAACGCATTTTTATAAATTGAAATCACACAGAGCCTCTTCTCTGGCAATGTGGAAATAAACTAGAAAATATCAAAAAGGAACCTGGGAAACAAACATATATTTGGAAATTCCACCTCACAGTTCTATAACCTCTCTGTGAAGTAAATCTCAAGAGAAACCATAACCCAGTATGGACTGGCTGGAAATGAAAATGTATGCTGCATGTGGTACTGTGGGCCTGTGACCCCAGCAGTCTGAAGACGAGGCCAGAGGGTCACAGGTTCCAGGCCAACTGGAGCACAAAGCGATACCCCATCTACGACCCGGTGAGAAGAATGAAAAGGAAAATGGAAGGAAAGGCATGTTTAAATAACACCAACATGGTCTTTCAAATATTATATAATGAAAACCAATTCATTTAGAAAAAGAATAAAGTCCATTAAAGCTCATCTATTCTAGGTAAAATAAAAAGTACCTTTAAATGTAAAATCTTTAAAATAAATACCTAAGGTGATGAAAATATTTAAAATGGTAAAATGGCCAAAATAAGAAAATACTATACATTAACAATCAGTGTAAACCAGTCTAAACCAGAGGTAATATATATTAAGTAATATATATTTTAAATAATAAAAATTAGACAATAAATTTCCCTCAAATGACACAGCTAATAAAAATAACTGAAGATGATGAATTTTAAAATATAATTCTAATCTGGGAAAAGTAGGCAAACTAGATATGAAAGTTATATGAAGATACTTCCCACATGAAGTAAGAACATGAGCACTTTCTTGTGAGGGATCTTCCATCCTGAGTGTCTGGCTGCAGACTGTGAGGGGTGGAGGCGCATCTGCTGAGCCGTATCATCTTATCATCATATCATCGTCTGCTGCTCCTCATGAGTCCCTGGTTTAGTGAAAATTCTGAAATGTTGGGTTGTAAAAGCAAAAACATTAAAACAAAAACAAAAACAAAAACAAAAAACCCCAAAACGAAAAAAACCTGTGGTAAGGATAGCAGAGTAGGTATCTACAAAGCATTCAGTCCCACTCTGTGGTGGTAGGCTTCTACAACCAGCTCGCTTGTTGACCTTTTTAGCAGGTTTGATTCTTTTCATTCATTACAATGTGAATTTCCTATGTACACGTGACCTTGATCATCCCATCGTGCTAGCCTGGAATGTAATTCAAGTTTGCATTACTCTGGTGTTGTTACTCACAATCACATGCCTTTGCTCTAATTCCCAACCATCAGGAGACAGGTTCTAATTGCATCTGGGGGGCGGGGATGCCTGTGATGGGATTCTTTTTTGTTTTTCCTTTTTCACTTGTCTTCCTTTGTTTTCTTTTTAAAAAAAATTTTATTGGATATTTTTATTTACATTTCAAATATTATCCTCTTTTCCTGTTTGCCTCCCTCCAAGAACCCACTATCCCATACCCCCTCCCCCTGCTTCTATGAGAATGTTCTACTACCAATCCACCCAGTCCCACCTCCCCGCCCTGGCATTCCCCTACACTGGGGCATCAAGCTTCACAGGACCAAGGATCTCTCCTCCTATTGATTCCCTACAAGGCCATCCTCTGCTACATATGCAGCTGGAGCCATGGGTTTTTAGTTGGTAGTTTAGCTCCTGGGAGCTCTGGGTGGTCTGGTTGGTTGGTTGATATTGTTGTTTCCCCTATGGGGTGGCAAACCCCTTCAGCTCCTTCAGTCCTTTTTCTAACTCCTCCATTGGGGACTTTGTGCTCAGTTCAATGGTTGGCTGCGAGCTTCTGCCTCTGTACTTGTCAGGCTCTGGCAGAGCCTCTCAGAAGACAGCTATATCAGGCTCCTGTCAGCAAGCACTTCTTGCCATCTACCATAGTGTCTGGATTTGGTGACTGTATATGGGATGGATCCCCAGGTGTAGCAGTCTCTGGATGGCTTTTCCTTCAATTTCTGCTCTACATTTTGTCTCCATATTTTGAACAGAACATCAATGGCTTATGCTTTAAGATCAACAACAGGCAAACAGGACCTCATAAAACTGCAAAGCTTCTGTAAGGCAAAGGACACTGTCAATAGGACAAAACGGCAACCAACAGATTAATAAAAGATCTTTACCAATCCTATATCCAATAGAGGGCTAATATCCAATATATACAAAGAACTCAAGAACTTAGACTCCAGAGAATCACCCCTATTAAAAATGGGCTACAGAGCTAAACAAGGAATTCTCAACTGAGGACTATCGAATGGCTGAGAAGCACCTAAAGAAATGTTCAACATCCTTAGTCATCAGGGGAATGCAAATTAAAACAACCCTGAGATTCCACCTCACACCAGTTAGAAAGGCTAAGATCAAAAACTCAGGTGACAGCAGATGCTGGTGAGGATGTGGAGAAAGAGGAATGCTCCTCCATTGCTGGCGAGATTACAAGCTGGTACAATCACTCTGGAAATCAGTCTGGTGGTTCCTCAGAAAATTGGGCATACTTGAGGACCCAGCTATACCACTCCTAGGCATATACTCAAAAGGTGCTCCAACATATAACAAAGATACATGCTCCACTATGTTCATATCAGTCTTATTTATAATAGCCAGAAGTTGGAAACAACCAAGATGTCCCTCAACAGAGGAATGGATACAGAAAATGTGGTACATTTACACAATGAAGTACTATTCAGCCATTAAAAACAATGACTTCATGAAATCCTTAGGCAAATGGATGGAACTAGAAAATATCATCCTGAGTGAGTTAACCAAGTCACAAAAGAACACACATGGTATGCACTCACTGACAAGTGGATATTAGCCCAAAAGCTGAGAATACACAAGATACAGTTCACAGACCACATGAAGCTCAAGAAGAAAGAAGACCAAAGTGTGGGTACTGTGAGGGGATTCTTAATCACCATGTGACGGGAGGGATACTGGCTTTCAGAACTAAGGGTTCCAGAGCGATGTTCCCAAAATAGAAACATCGGTACACATTATAACTTTTATTTCTTGTGTATTTTCTGACTGAGTGAAGCAGGGAATTTTTAGTCTTCTACTATACTTGCGAGTTACGCAAGCTGATCTCTCAAACTGAGGACACACTGGTGTCTGGATAGAGCCTTCAGTTGGACCTCTCTTTGTAAGGTTTCATTTTTAGGTAAAATTGAACCAAATAACGACTTTAATTTTTACCCTTAAATTAAACAAGTGTTGTATTTCATACTTTAAAGTACATTCATTTTTGCTGTGTAAATATTAAAACCCTATATTTTCAGAACATCACTCTTTTCTTATGACCCTTCCTAGCATTGTGTCCTGTTTAATTTTAAAATCTTATGTCCTCCTGGTGTGCTGAGTAAATGCATTATAATATGCTGGGGGAGTAAACCTCACTGTTTTTGTGTCAGGTTAATCCTTCACATATAGATAATCACTTGACCTGACAGAAAGATGGCTGTAATTCAGGAGGAAAAACTTCAGTGGATAACTAAGTTCCATTATTTTGTGTCATATGAATCCTGTGTCTCTTGAGAGGTATTGATGCAATTCTTCAAGTTAAATTATAAGAAAATTTCATGAACACTTCTTTCAGGCTTTTTTAGAGAGCTATGAAAGAGGTTAGTGGCAAAACAATAAATTGAATGTGTCCTTCCCCTCTCTCCACTGAAGGAACCCAGTCCTTAGGGACTGTCTCTCTCCACTGAAGGAACCCTGTCCTTAGGGACTGTCTCTCTTCACTGAAGGAACCCAGTCCTTAGGGACTGTCTCTCTTCACTGAAGGAACCCAGTCCTTAGGGACTGTCCTTTTCTATTTTCATGTGAAAGTTTTAACACTGGTTTAAACTTTAATTTTCTTATACAACTTAAAGTGTTTCTGTTTAGACACTTGCTCATGTTTTCAAATTAACTAGGTAAAATTACATGCATATGAACAAATGTTAAAATGCATACTGGGAAATGGAGATGGCTGCTATAATGATGAATTAATGTACATTTTAGAAATAGTCAAAGGAAATTTAAATAAACCATAGATCTGTTTCTTATTTTTCTCAAAGAAAGTTGTATGGAAGGACTTAAGTTATCATTTTAGATAAGACTGTTCGGTAACTGGGGGGAAATAGTGACTTTAGGGCTTTAATAAAAAGAAATAAGAGTCGTGTTTGCTCATTTGCTTTTAGGGTCAGAGTCTCACTCTCTAGGCTATACTGGCCTAGAAATCATTGCATAGCTCCCGCTTACTGTGAATGACAAGCAATCCTTTTGCCTCAGCATCCTGAGTACGTACGTACGTACGTATGTATGTATGTATTTATTTATATTAGATATTTTCTTTATTTACATTTCAAATGTTACCCCCTTTCCTGGGTTCCCCTCTGAAACCTCCTATCCACTCCCAGCCTCCCCCTGCTCACCCACTCACCCACTCCCACTTCCTGGCCCTGGCATTCTCCTACACTGGGGCATAGAGCCTTCACAGGATCAAGGGCCTCTCCTCCCACTGATGACTGGCAAAGCCATCCTCTGCTACATATGCAGCTGGAGCCATGAGTCCCTCCATGTGTACTCTTTGGTGGTTTAGTCCCTGGGAGCTCTGGGGGGTACTGGTTAGTTCATATTGTTGTTCATCCTATGGGGCTGCAAACCCTTCAGCTCCTTGGGTCCTTTCTCTAGATCTTCCATTGGTGACTGTGTGCTCAGTCCAATGGTTGGACTTTGCATTTCCCTGATGACTAAGGATGTTGAACATTTCTTTAGGTGCTTCTCAGCCATTCAGTATTCCTCAGTTGAGAATTCTTTGTTTAGCTCTGTACTCCATTTTTAATAGGGTTATTTGGTTCTCTGGAGTCTAACTTTTTGAGTTCTTTGTATATATTGGATACTAGCCCTCTATCAGATGTGGGGTTGGTAAAGATCTTTTCCAAATCTGTTGGTTGCCATTTTGTCCTATTGACAGTGTCCTTTGCCTTACAGAAGCTTTGCAATTTTATGAGGTTCCATTTGTCAATTCTTGATCTTAGAGCATAAGCTACTGATGTTCTGTTCAGGAAAATTTCCCCTGTGCCCATGTGCTCAAGGCTCTTCTTCACTTTCTTTTCTATTAGTTTCAGAGTATCTGGTTTTATGTGGAGGTTTTATGTATCTGTTTTTTTTTTTTTTTTTGATCCACTTGGACTTGAGCTTTGTACAAGGTGATAGAGGTGGATCGATTTGCATTCTTCTACATGTTAACCGCCAGTTGAGCCAGCACCATTTGTTGAAAATGCTGTCGTTTTTTCCACTAGATGGTTTTAGCTCCTTTGTCAAAGATCAAGTGACCATAGGTGTGGGGGTTCATTTCTGGGTCTTCAATTCTATTCATTGATCTACCTGCCTGTCACTGTACCAATAACATAGCCAGATTAACTAGAGGACACAGAGACAGTATCCTAATTAACAAAATCAGAAATGAAAAGGGAGACATAACTGAAACAGAGGAAATCAAAAAATCATCAGATCCTACTACAAAAGCCTATACTCAACAAAACTGGAAAATCTGGATGAAATGGACAGTTTTCTAGACAGATACCAGATACCAAAGTTAAATCAGGATCAGATCAATGATCTAAACAGTCCCATATCCCCCAAAGAAATAGAAGCAGTCATTAATAGTATCCCAACAAAAAAACAAAAAAACAAAAACAAACAAACAAACAAACAAAAACAAAAAACAAAAAAAACCCCAGGATCAAATGGGTTTAGTGCAGAGTTCTATCTGACCTTCATAGAAGACTTAATACCGATACTCCTCAAACTATTCCATAAAATAGAAACAGAAGGTATTCTACCCAATTCATTCTATGAAGCAACAATTACTGATACCTAAACCACACAAAGATACAACGAAAGAAAACTTCAGACCAATTTCCCTTATGAATATCAATGCAAAAACAATAAAATTCTTGCAAACCGAATCCAAGAACACATCAAGATGATCATCCATCATGATCAAATAGGCTTCATCCAAGGGATACAGGGATGGTTCAATATACAGAAATCCATCAATGTAATTCACTATATAAACAAACTCAAGGAATATTTAAATTACTGGCATGAGCTACCATGCCTGGTTTAAAAGTTCATTTGCCCTTTGTGTAGTTAAGAAAAGCTTTCACTGTGTAGCCCCAAAGAGAGATCAGCTGGGGGGAAGAAGGGGGTAGCAATCTCTCCAAAGTGCCAGGGACCTGGGATAGGAGGAGGCTTCAGAGAGTCTAAGGTGGTAACTGTAGCTGAGATTCCTAGCAGTGGGGCACATAGATCTTGAAGTGGCCACCTCTTGTAGCCAGGCAGAACTCCCAGTGGAAGGAGAAGGACAGCAACCTACCCTCAAAGCCTTTGACTTAAAATGTCCTGTCTACAAGATGTGCAGGGGACAAAGACAGAGCAGAGTCTGAGGCAATCGCAATCTAAGAGTGCCACAAGTGGAGACTCATCCCATTTTTTTTTTTTTAGATTTATTTATTTTACGTATGTGAGTACACTATAGATGTCTTCAGACACACCAGAAGAAGGAATCAGATCCCATTACAGATGGTTGTGAGCTACCATGTGGTTGCTGGGAATTGAACTCAGGACCTTTAGAACAGCAGTCAGTGCTCTTAACCGCTGAACCATCTCTCCAGCACTCCGACCCATCCCATATTTGTTTTCCTTAGAGAATATTCAAAATTGAAAGCAGTACAAAGATTCTCCTGTCTCTGATGTCCACATTTCCTCCTGGCAGGGTATGTGGGCTGCAGTTGACCCTGCATTGAAACATTACTACCTCAGATGCAAAGTTTATCCTCGATTTCACTCTCACTGGTTTATGTTCTATGGATTTCGCCAATCTATAAGTATTTATCTACTGTCACACCACACAGAATAGTTTCACTGCCCTAAGAATCTTCTGCACCTCCTGTTTATCTCTTATTCCCATAACCCCAATACCCACTCATCTTATTTGTTTTGTCTTTTCTAGAATGTCATGTGGTTGAAATTATCTAGTGGTAGGTAACTTCCTCTGATTTACTTGATTGTCCATTTATTATTAGCACTGAACGTTATCCCCTGAGTTTTATGTAGCAGCTCACTCATCTCGACGGCTTCTCACTCCGGGCAGGTATGAAGAAACTCCTGCGTTTTACGTGGATCTCCTTTCAGCTTCTTTGGGTCAATAGCAAGGAGTGCAATTGCTGGATTATTTTGTAAGACTGTTTAGTTTGGTAAGAAACTGTCAAATACTCTTTCCACATGGCTGTCTGCATTGTATTACCATACGTAGGAAAGGAGTTCCTGTCCCCCGTCCTTGCCAGCACTTGGTGTTAGAATTGTTCTGGACTGCAGACATTCTGATGTGTATGCAATGCTTTCATCTCACTTTGCACATCCCCAATGGCATATGTAGAAAAGAGGTTCATTTCTTTTTTAAGAAAGTATAATATTAATGCATATTAATTATACATAGGTATGGGACTCACTGTCATTTCTAATGTGTCCGTCAGGTCATCCCCACCCTCTCCTTCCATGGCCCTCACCCAGCCCTCCACCCCGTCTCCTTTCCCTTAGCCAGCTGTCCCAATACTCCTTTGAGGCATTTTAAAAATTCTAGGAAGAATGCTGTTTCACATGTTCACCACCTGTATGTCTTTATTGCTGAGCTAGGTATTAATGTCTGTGGCCTGCTTTTTAATCTAGTTATATGTTTACTTATTGATTTGTAGCAATTTGTTATATATTTTAGTTACTGTTTCACAAGGTTTTACATATTTGTTGTTTGTAACTTAATTTTTATTGTGTGGCATATGCATTTGTGGGTGTACACGTGCACCCACAAATGGTACATGTATGGAGATCAGAGAACAAATCTGTGGGGTAGGCTATTTTCTTCCACATGCAGGCTCTGGCATATTTGGTAAGTGTTGAGCTATCTCATTGCTCTTTAACCCATGTGACTATTTTTTTGGCAGGGGATAGAATGGGGTAAAGATTTCATAAAGAGTTACATCCTGTACTTTGGCTGTATTTACTCTGTCCTGTTCTTTCCCCTGCTGATAATCTTCTTGCTTCATCTGGTCTTTCCTCTGCTTTCATGACACACACACACACACACACACACACACACACACACACACACACAGGTCTTAGTTAGGGTTACTATTGTTATGATGAACTACCATGACATAAAGCAATTTGGGAAGGAAAAGGCTAATATTTGACTTACATACCCTGATCACAGGTCACTGAGGAAAGCCAAGACAGGAACTTGACCTGGGCAGGAACCTGGAGGCAGAAGCTGATGCAGAGGCCATGGAGGAGTACTGCTTACTGGCTTTCTCCTCATGGCTTGCTCAGCCTGCTTCCTTATAGAACCCAGGACCATCTGCCCAGGGGTGGTCCCACCCACAATGCACAGGTATCTCTATTGTATGTTAATTACAGTCCTTTCGGTGTGTGCCTCAACGTAGTATAGCTGGGTCAAATTTTAATTTTGGGGGAGTACCAAACTGATTTTCTGTTTTCCTCACATTCTTGGAAACATTTGCTTTGTTTGTTGGTTTTGGTTTTTTGTTTTTGATTTGTTTTTGTTTTGTTGTTTAGACAAGATCTCACTGTGTAACCCTGGTCGGCCTGAAACTTGCTAGGTAGACCAGGCTGCCCTAAAGTCACAGGGACCCGCCTGCCTCTGTCTCCTGAGTGCTAGGATTAAAGGTCTGGGTCACCATACCTTGCTCCAGCACACCACCTAATTAACTCATTATCTACCTTTAGCTCATAAAATGTTCAGCCACCTGTACCACAATGATGCCTTGGGAGCAGAGGGTATGATAGTCTACTTAAGGATGAGCATTCTGCAGCTTTTCATTCACTTTACTTTGATTAACTGTGTGAATTGCTATGTACTGCAAAAAGAAACTTCTCTGATGAAGGTAGAGAGATGCGCTAATCTATGGGTACAATAAGTCATAAGAAGTCAGTTTGATACTATGCCTATTTAGCCAAATAATAGTAATGCATTCTCCTCTGAGACCTATGACCTGTCTAGCCACAGGTTCTTGGCCCTGGTAACAGGGCCAGATATGTGTTTCTACTTGTTGGATGGGCTTTGAATCCAATCAGAAGGTGGTTAGTTATACCCATGACACCCATCCCACTATTGCATCAGTGGGCATGTCTTGCCAGGCCAGTTGTAGCTTGCAGGCTTCATAGCTGGGTAAGATGATAAATTTCTCCTTTAGTACATGCACAGCACCTTCCAGTTCTGTGAAAGCCAGGGAAAGTAGGGATGAGACTTCCAAGTGAGTACCTGCTTGACTTCTCCGTGTTCTATGACTCATGTGTGTGGCATCTTCACTAAATCAGTTCTGGAGGGCAACCAAGAGCATTGGCAATAGCCTGTGATGTTTACAGGGCTGTGGGATACCACTGGCCAGCCAGTCCAAAAGAAATAACCCTTTCCACAGTGGTACGTTTACGTGTTAGTCTGTCGTGCTGCTCTGATATTGCTCTAATATTGCCCACTGTTGCTCTAATATAGGATGATTCCATCTAAGCCCTTTCTTTCCTTCCTTCTTTCTTTCTTTCTTTCTTTCTTTCTTTCTTTCTTTCTTTCTTTCTTTCCTTCCTTCCTTCCTTCCTTCCTTCCTTTCTTTCTTTCCTTCCTTCCTTCCTTCCTTCTTTCTTTCTTTCTTTCTTTCTTTCTTTCTTTCTTTCTTTCTTTC
>JADRCD010170476.1:0-33384 GCA_019843815.1 Montemys delectorum | reverse complement strand
TTCTTTCTTTCTTTCTTTCTTTCTTTCTTTCTTTCTTTCTTTCTTTCTTTCCTTCTAACCCACTGAATCCAATTAGTGCTGACTATATGCTAATGGACACGTGGGGGCAGCTACTCGGACACGGAAGCCTACAGGTGGCCAGATCTGTATCAAAAGTGACTCTCCCTCCCCAAGAAGCTATCAAACACTTGTAGCTGCTTAGCTAGGAGAGGGGCTGTGAGAGCCCTTCCTCAATCTATGCTGGAATAAAACAAAGAAAATTTAATTTCTTAAGTTTATGTCAATGTGTGTATGCCTGTGTGAATTTGTGTGCCTCAAGTTTGAAGGTGTTGGTGGAGCCCAAAGGTTATCAGGTCCTCTGAAACTGATTTTGCAGATGGTAGTGAACCATCCAATGTAGATGCTGGGAACTAAACCCAGGTCTTCTTAGGAGAAGACCTCTTAACCCCTGGATCACCTATGTCCAATCTTTACACTGTAATTTAGATTTTTTTAAAAAAATTATACATGTGGGTGTTTTGCCTGTATGTATATCTATAAACCACATGTGTGCCTGTTTGTCAGGCATGGTAGTTTACCCTCTGAGCCATCTTGCTGGCCCCAGGAAACTGCATCAGGTCTATCACAAACTTCTTTAATCCACTTGGCTCCTCCTATCTATAGGACAAGTTTAGTAAGTTTAGACTCCTTCGCCAAACTGTTGCTGTCTCCAGTCTGTGCAGCCTATGGTCTGTTGTTCCCATCTGGATCCTGTGCATCTCCAAGTTCTGCTATCCTGCTTCTGGGGTCCCAGTAGTGGGGTGGAGAGTAATACGCATTCTAGATTTCTCAAAATTTGGGTCTTATTCCATCTCCTGGTTCTGTCTGTGGGCTGCTGAAATATTGCCCTGTGACAGTGAGTTCAAGGTGTTGGATTCATTTTCTGTGCAGGTCTTCTCATGGTCCCACATCCCACAGTCTAATTGCTTCTACTCCTAGGAAATGGTGGAAAAGGTCATTGTGGGTTGGAAATGTTTTTATGTCAGATTTTCTGACCCCCTTTTTACTATGTATTTGCCATTTGCTATGGATGTTGAGTTCACACTTCAACTTGGGTTTCTGGTAAGACAAAGTGTCTCTCGATGGTTCCTTTTTTAATTGTAATTTTATTTGTGTATGTGTGTGCACACACTTGTGTCCCATTGCATGTCTGTGGATGCTCTCAGAGGCTAGCAGAGGCACCAGTTCCCCTGGAGCTGAAGCTAAGCTGATATGGGTACTGAGAACCCAACTTGGGTCCTATGCAAGAAGAGCAAATGGTCTTAAACTGCTGGGTCATCGCTCCAGCCCACTTCCCATGGTTCTTGATCTATTAGGTCCTCAGAGTCCTTTAAGGCACTTCCTTAAAGTGTAATTCAGCTCTGCATTTAAATCCAGTGCTGGGGATTTGATTGGGGAACAGAAGTTTAATAATTTCAATTCAGAGTTGTCATTGAAAGATGCATACTCACTCTTGTCATTTATATTTTATTTTTTATTATTTGATGCTTCTGTAATCCTCATTCACCTACTTGCTGTTTCAGTGAGTTTTTCTTCCTGCAGCCTCAGTGTCTTTCTCTTCTGTGTCTAGGATGCTATACAGGGCTACTTATGGTTATGGGGTCTTTTAGTTTGAGTACTTCCCATGGCAAGTTTCTCTTTCTGCCTTAATTATGAAGGACATCTTTTCTGGGGATAATAATGTGGGTTGAATATTTGTCTTTTGGGGCTTGAAATCCCATCCTGAATTTTAGAGTTTCTTTTAACAAATGTGCTTTATTCTGGTGAATTTACCTTTATATGCATTGTCTTAGGTAGGTTTCTGTTGCTGTGATAAAACACCATGACCAATGCAAGTTGGAGAAGAAAAGGTTTATTTGGTTTATACTTTGTATCATTGTTCAACATTGAAAGAAGTCAGGTCAAGAACTCAAAAAGGGCAGAGGCCATGGAGGAGTGCTGCTTACTGGCTTGTTCCGCTGGCTTGCTTAGCTGCTTTCTTATAGACCCCAGGACTGCCAGCCTAAGGGTCCTACACACAATGAGCTGAGCTCTTATGCATTAATCACAAATTAAGAAAATGTGCCACAGGACAGGCTTGTCTACAGACTACTCTTATGGACGAGTTTTCTCAAATGAAGCTTCCTCCCCTCTGAAGACTATAGCCCTATTAAGTTGACATAAAACTATCCAGGACTCTGTTCCTTTTTCCTAGCAGATTTCAATACACATTTGTTGTTGTCTGTTTGTTTGTTTTGTGTGTGCAAAACAAACAAACATATTTAGTGTTTTGATTAGGATATTATGTTCTTTTCTGATATTGTTTGTTGGTTCACCCAAGTGCCTCCTGCATTTATATACCATCTGTTTCCTCATATATGGGGAATTTTCTACTATGATTTGATATGCTTTTACCTTGATATTATTATTCTGTGCTCATGATTCATACATGTGACCTCTTAATGGTGTCCCATAGAATGTGAGAGGACTAAGCCAGGCAGACTCCATGATCAGCTCCAAACTAGCAGTTTGGGCCAAAGATCCTGTTTCCCAGAACTGGACAAATTAGTTACTGGAAATGCCACTCTTCATAGGCAGCCAATCAGGAGCTGCCTCATCATCTGGCCTGAGGCAAAAACAAACAGGATGAGTCAACAACAGTTTCTAGGTTCCCCCTGGAAAGTCTCTAGAGCCCTAGCCAATCCCAGGGACACCCATACCCCTGGAGACAGAACCACCCAATCAGAGTAAGGATCGCCTACTCCTTTCTGGAATTCCCCTAATTGGCTTTAAATTGAGCCTATGAAATTTACATCTCTGTCTTCCATTCTGGTGAATGAGGGACCCTTGCATATAGGTTTCTTGCTTTCAAGGAATAAAAACACTCTTGCCTATTGCATATGTGAGTGTTGGCTTTCTGACCTAATAAATGCTCAAGTTCTGTTTGTATTTTCTGTTTATTTTTTGTTGTTGTTGTTGTTGTCTGAAGGTTCTGAATTCTTCTACCTTCTATTAATCTCTAGCAGGCTTTTATTCAAGCCTTTCTGTTGTGAGATTCACTCCTGTGTCTTTAGGGTCTCTTATAGGCTAGGTTAGCCTCAACTTCACTATACATCTGAAGAAGAGATTGGAATTTTGAAATCTCCTACTCCTACTTCTAAGTACTGATTTTCAGGTGTGATCTGCTACACACAGTTTTATACAGAGCTGAGGTTATAATCCAGGGCTTCATGTATGATATGCTACTCTACCAAATGAGCTATTATCTGAGCCTTTCACTGAGTTAAAAAAATTTAAATTTATTATTGACAAATATATATATATATATATATATATATATATATATATATATATATATATCTTGATCATATCTACCCCAAATTTCCATTCCACTTCCCTGACACCCCCAATACTTGTCTCTCTTACTCCAATGTCTTCTTTTTCTTTTCTCTTCTTTAACTCAACAAGTCCAGTTATTATTGGTACTTTCTGCCTGAGGTTGATCTTCCAGCAGCCACATCCCAAGAAATATGATTCCCTTTCCCATAACTGTGATTATTGACTGGCTGGATCTTGTACACTGTTGTGTATATGAGCACATCAGCTGTGAGCTCATGAGTTCAGTGTTCATGTCATGTCCAGAAGATAGGATTTCATAGCATTCCTCCCCACCTTCAGCTCTTAAATTCTTTCTACCTGTTTGGCAAAAAAGAAGAAAAAAAAAACAAACACTAGTTGGAATCTCTCCATTTATGGGACGTCTTAGTTAGAGTTTTTATTCTTGCACAAACATCATGACCATGAAGCAAGTTAGGGGGGAAAGGGTTTATTCAGCTTAATTCCACATGGCTGATGATCACCAGAGAAAGTCAGGACTGGAACTCAAGCAGGTCAGGAAGCAGGAGCTGATGCAGAGGCCATGGAGGGATGTTTCTTACTGGCTTGCTTCTCCTGGCTTGCTCAGCTTGCTCTCTTGTAGAACTCAAGACTTCCAGCCCAGGGATGGCACCACCCACAAGGGGCCCTACCCCCTTTGATCACTAATTGAGAAAATGTCCCACAGCTGGATCTCATGGAGGCATTTCCCCAACTGAAGCTCACTTCTCTGTGATAACTCCAGCCTGTGTCAAGTTGACACACAAAACTAGCCAGTACATGGGATTTTGACCAGATTTACAGTACCAAGCATTCATTCTCTCCTGTCAACCAAGCTTCAAATGAAATCAAAAAGTGATTGGATACACACATAGCAGGTGTACCACTTTGTACCAGTGGGTTCATTTGACCTGCAGGTCTGTATTACAACACTTAGGATCTACTGATAAAAGCAAACTCTATTGATAACACCCTACCCCTACCCAGAGTACACTTGTTTGTGCTATGCAATGCAGCCAGGAAGGAGGGAGTTTACAGATCAGTTCTAGCTCTGACTTCTCTATGTGTTGTATCTTTAGTAGTAGTATTACCAGTTTCCAGGATCTGTGGTGGGTGTTTTAAGGTTCTTGGTCTCTTATCCAAGTAATTGACTATAAGGGCTCGTAAAAATTTACAAAGAAACAAAGTAGTTCTTTCAGACAGGAACAATTATGGGTCAGAATTTTGGCTGTGGGATAGCAACCCCCTCCCTCCCTCATTTGATACCCTGTTTTTCTGCTTGAGGAGGGAAAGACCCAACAAGCAGGTGAAAGAGTCAGATGCAGATATTTGCACCCAACCAATGGACAGAAGCAGCTGACTCCTGTGGTTGAATTAGGGAAAAGCTGGAAGAAGCTGAGGAGGAGAGTGACCCTGTAGGAGGACCAGCAGTCTCATTTAACCTGGACCCCTGAGTTCTCTCAGACACTGGACCACCAACCAGGCAGCATACACCAGCTGATATGAGGTCCCCAACACATATATAGCAGAGGACTGCTGAGTCTGGATTCAATCAGAGAAGATGTACCTAACCCTCAAGAGACTGGAGGCCCCAGGGATTTTAGAGGTCTGGTTGGGTAGGGGGTAGGGGGGTGGCAACATCCTCCTGGAGACAGAGGTGAGGATGTGGAAGAGGTGTAGAGGTATGGGATGTAGAACGATCAGAGGGTGGACTGGGAGGGGAATAAAATCTGGAGTGTAAAATAAAATAAATAAATTAATTAATTTAAAAAATAATTTAAAAAAAAGCAAACAGAGAAGGCTATAGGGCTCCACTCTCAGGACTGACAACAGGCCACATGAGCAGAAGTGCTTAGGGACTCCAGTCTTTTTATGGAGTCTAAGAGAAGGAAGGGCTAGTTACTGAGGGGCATATTTTATGTGGTTCTCTATTTTGATTAATATATTAGGTTATTGTCTTAGTTAGGGGTTCTCTAGAGTCACAGAACTTAGTCTCTATGTAGTAAAGGGATTTATTGATGACTTACAGTTTGTAGTCCAACTCCCAACAATCAACTCCCAACAACAGTCACGGCAGCAGCTGTGAATGGAAGTCCAAGGATCCAGCAATTGCTCAGTCCCACAAGGCAAGCAGGCGAAGCAGAGAGAGAGCTTTCCTTCTTTCAATGTCCTTATATACGTCTCCAGCAAAAAGTGTGGCCCAGGTTAAAGGTGTGTGCCACCACACCTTTAACCCCGGATGACCTTGAACTCAGAGCTTTCTATGTTAATCCTATGGGATTCGTAGCCACTATTCCTCAAGGTCTCCATGCCAAGATTCAGGTCAGAAACTTGTATCTCTCAGCCTCCAGATTAGGGCCACAGGTGAGCCTTCTAATTCTGGATTGTAATTCATTTCAGATGTAGTCAAGTTGACAACCAGGAATAGCCACTACAGTTATATAGTCATTTTTCTCTTTTCCTTGCTAGTTTTAAATATGTTTAATTTTTGGAAATATTATAAAATGCATCTTTCTATAATGCTTTTATTTAATTCTTTGAGAATTTCATACAATATCTTTTGATCCTAGTCACTTCCCTTCCCCCAACTCTCTCTAGATCCTCTTCTACTTCCTAACATACTTAATGTAACCTTAATTTTTTTCAAAACCTATTTTTCATGATGGTTTTTAAACACTTTAACTTCCCTTTTATCCCACCACCCACCAGAGGTAGTGGGAAAGAAAGGACACCGGGGAAGTGGACCTGTTTAGAAAGGTTCTTTGGAGCAACTCCCATCTGTTGTCAGTAGCCTCAGCTCGATCCACTTGCAAACACTTAACAGATGCACCAGCAGTCTAGTTTGATAGTGTAAGGATAGCAGACATGAATCAGCAGCAGTGGCACTGCCTAGCAGAGACAACCAGGCCTCAGCCTAGGCATCAGTCAGCAGGAGGGACAAGGAGAAACACAAGGAGAAGTTCTCAGCTGTGCCTCTCTCAGGGAAGCAAAGATCAGCAAAGACTCGAGACCCAAAAGTGTTGCAAGCCAAGGTCAGCTTCAGTCACTGCCCATCGAGTCCCTTTATACACCCTCCAAACAGCACATATCCCCCACAGGTCATGCCTCAGCACGTGTGTCTGTGTGTCTGTGTGTGTCAGCTAACACCGCTCTGCCAATCAGCCCGAGTCCCAGGAAGTGGCAAGATGTCAAGGATCACTCCCAGAATTTTTTGGGGTGTGTTTCTCTCTATGAAGTCTCAACAAAAGGAGCTCAGCTACCCAATGTGAGGTGGACCAACACATGAAGAATCCTTTATCACATGTCCTTTCACTGCTTGCTTTAGCAGAACATCCCTGTGTCTGCTTCAGTGAAACGTTCCTTCACAAGTCTGCCTTAGTCTTTCACCTGTGTCCACTTCAGGAAAACACTCCTTCATGTGTTTTCCCCAGCAAAACACCTTCCAACACAGTTGACTTTCCAAAGAACCCTTAAGTTTCTACTTCAACTGAACTTCTTGTTCTCTCTGTCTTAAAAATGTCTCAATAACAATAACAACAAAACCCATGGTGTCGATTTGTGTCAGCCAGCTACTCCTGAGCATTGGGTCTGTCCTGGAGAGGGGTAATATACCCAGTGTCAATGCGTTGAAGAAAACTGATGTCTTAGTTACTATCTCATTGCTATAAAAAGACACCATGACCAAGGTAACTCTTACAGAAGAAAGCATTTAATTGGGAGCTTGCTTACAAGGTCAGAGGTTTAGTCCATAATCACATGGTGGGAAGCAAGGCATCAGGTATAATAGACAAAATGCTGGAGAAATAGCTGGGAGACACACACACACACACACACACACACACACACAGAGAGAGAGAGAGAGAGAGAGAGAGAGAGAGAGAGAGAGAGAGAGAGAGAGAGAGAGAGAGAGAAAGACTTTGAGCCTGGCATGGACTCTTAAATCATCAAATCCCTCACCTCCCAGTGACACACTTCCTACAACAAGGCCACACCTTCTAATCCTCTTAATCCTTTTAAATAGTGCAAATTCATGGTGACTAAGAACTCAAATACATGAGCCTATGGAGGCTATTCTTTGTCAAACCACCAAAACAAATTTCCCAGTAGCTATCAGTTGCACACAGTTCCTTGTTTAGGAGTGAAAATTCATACCCACTCTCCCTCCCTCCCTCCGCTGGGATTTTTGCCTGTCTCGATCTTGTTCAGATCTTATACATGCTGTCACAGACTCTGGCCATGAGATCGTACATGTATCTGCCTTATTGTATTTGGAAAACATCATTGAAAATGTATATTTCTGACCCTTACAGTCTTTTCACCCCTTCTTCTTCATAGACATTTCATTTAGGACTGAGAATTCCAAACATTCTTAATTCTCTTCACATTGTGAGGTTTTGTGTTAATTACTATCTACCACAAGAGGAAGCTTCCCTCTGACTGAGGGGTACACTTATATGTGAGTATAGCAATGTGTCATTAGGAGACATTTTAATGCTATGCCAAGCAATGTATCTTAATTATATTCACCTTAACTCCTCTCAAATATATCTCTCTTCCCTACTTCACTTTATGTCTCCTCTCTGTCTCTCTGTCTTTCTCTGTCTCTTTCTCTGTCTTTCTCTCTCTCTCTCTCTCTGTCTCTCTGTCTCTGTCTCTCTGTCCCTCTCTCTCTCTCTCTCTCTCTGTCTCTCTCTGTCTCTCTCTCTGTCTCTCTCTCTGTTTCTCTCTCTGTCTCTCTCTGTCTCTCTCTGTCTCTCTCTGTCTCTCTCTCTCTGTCTCTTTCTCTCTCTTTCTCTCTCTCTCTCTTTTTATTTATTAAGAAGAGACTAACTCACTGCTGAAGTACTGGCCTTCGAGCTCTTATAGTCTTTCCCCATTTCCTGCAATGTTACCTGGGCCTTATGTACAGGAGTTGTGTAGTAAATGTATTAACTGTGAGCGGTCTCATTCATCTACTGGTCCATTATCTCTGTTTTGATCAGGTGTAGCTTTCCATCTGCTGCATCTTTTTGATGAGGCATGAGAGCTAAACTTACCTGTGGGCATAAGGATATGTATTTAAAATGAAGTTGGAGGTTTTATTGATTCAGAAAGTGGCAGCAGATTCCATGACCTCAGCAATCATAGGCAGTTGACTAGTTTATTTACAGTGTTAGACCCAAATCTCTCTTCCTAAGGTCTTAAGTCCAATGAGATGGTTACTGGGTGCCCCCAAGTCATGAGTGTCTCTGTTGGATCTTTTGGGGGTATACTGTCATTCTGGTCATTGTTGAATTCAAAGGCACTCCAACTTGATAGAAGTAGCCATTGCTTTTTCCTTCAGCAGCTTGAATAGCACCTTTCAATACCGTGAGAGCTAGGCCTCAGGGAAACTTCTAGGTCAGGTCTCAATCAATTCCCCCAAGTCCTGTGTCGGAACCGTGTGGTGTCTTCATCATTAAGAGTTTATTTTCTTTTTCTGGAAGGCAGCAAGGACAACAGGAACACCCTATATCATTTGGGGGTCTCTCTTAGACTTCCCTTAAACAACAACTCAAAAGGAGGTTGCTCGTGCCTGGCACTGGGGTTTTTATTAATCTATAGTTTTGAACATTATCACCCAAGTATCTTAACTTTAGATAAACTACATTTACATATACATTGTGTTTAATATATAGTAAACACAAAATAATATCGTTTGCTATGACGTTTTAAACATCCTTTGTATTCTCCCTCCTTCTTCCTGCTCGCTCTGTGTGGCCCTCTCTCCTCTTCCCCAGCTAAATTACTCTTGCTCATTTCCCCCTTCACAGCAAACATACTTAATCCAGGGCTCCTGTCTGTCCTCTCCTGCTGTCCGTTTTTACTTTCAGAGTATCAGCAACTACTTTGGGTTATATACTAGATCTAAAGATTTGGAGCTAGCTTCCACAAATAAGAACAAACATGCACTGTTTATCTTTCTGAGTCTGGGCTTCTCATTCAGTATAATATTTTTATTGTTATTGTTCTATACATTTTCCTGAAAATTTAAAATTTCATTTTTCTTCACACTTACTAGTACTCTATCATGTACATGTACCACACTTTCCTCATCCACAAGTCAGTTGAAGGACATTTATATTGTTTCCATTCCATAGCTATCATGAGCACAGTGAGAATGAGCACAGCTCTGCAGGTCAAGCATATGCAGGGCAGGATGCTGACTGCTGTGTTATATTCTAAGCAGTGGTATACCTGTGTCACATGGTAGGTTTATTTGTTCGTTTGTTTATTTAGCTTTTTTGGAAAATTCTCCATACTGATTTCCAGAATGGCCACCCTAGTTTGCAATCTCAATGGTGAATTAGAGATCAGCTTTCCCCATACCCACGCCAATATTTGCCATCGGTCGTTTTCTTAATCTTAGCCATTCTGACTGGGGCAATATGAAATCTCACTTGTTTTGATTTGCAGTTCCCCAACAAGTCAGGATAATGAACATTTTTGTTTCAGATATTTCTTAGCCACTTGTTTCATTCTTTTGAGAGCTCTCTGCTAAGATCTATAAGCCCATTTTTAGTTGGGTTATTTGTTTTCCTAACTCTTTAAGTTCTTTATATATTCTGGATACTGATTCTATGTCAGATACATATCTGGTAAAGATTCTCTGCCACTGTGTGAGCTTTCCCCTCACTCCATTGACTAATTCCATTGTTTAGCTTTCTGCGATCCTGTCTGTCTGTCTGTTGTTGGCATTTGTCCATGGGTGAATGGAGTTCTATTCAGAACATCCTTTCCCACACTTATATTTTGTAAAGTACTGCCTATGTTCACTTCTAGCAGTGTCCATGTTTCAGGGTCCAGGTTTCATATTGAGGTCTTTGATAGATTTGGAGATAATTTTGTACAGAATATGGGTCTGATTTCATTCTTCTACATGTGGACATCCTATTTCTCCTGCACCATTTGTTGTATTTTCTCAAGTGTACATTTTTTACATCATTGTCAAATATTAGATGACCATCATTACATGTGCTCATAATTTGGTCTTCTGTTTTGTTTTATTGTTGTCTGTGTCTGTTTCTGTGCCTGTATCATATTATTTTTAATACTATAGCTCTGTAATATATCCTGATATTTGGAATAGTAATCTATCTAATAATATTCTTTTTCTTCAGGATTCCATTAGTTAATCATTACCTTTCTATTGCTGTGATAAAGTACCATGACTAAGACAGCTCACTGAACAAATATAGTGTATTTGTGCCTACAGTTCCAGAGGGATAAGAGTTCATCACCATCATAGTTGGGAAGGATGGTTGCTGGCGGGTGTGGTAACTGGAGCAGGAAGCTGAGAGGTCACGTCTTAAATAAAGAGAGGAATCCGGGCATGGCATGGATCTTTATACTCTTAAAGCCCACCTCCATTGAAGTATTTCCTCCAATAAGACCACACCTTTCAAGGCCCTTCAAATAGCTCATGAGACTTGGAGCATAGGTGGGGATAGGGTAGATGATATATCACTCAAACCACCATAGGTGTCCTGGTTTTGGTTGTTCCATATAAATTTTAGGATTTTTTTCTATTTCTGCGAAGAATATTGTGGAAATTTAATTGGGATTGCATCGACTCTTGCTTTTGGTAGAATGGTTGTTTACTAATTCATGAACATATGAGAACTTAATATCTTCTAACAGAATGTTTTTCAACCTGTGGGTCATGACAATTTGGGAGCTATGTGACCCTTTCACGGATATCACTTAAGGCCATTATAAAACACTAGAAAAACATTACAATTCATAATGGTAGCAAATTTCCAGTTATGAAGTAGCAACAAAAATAGTTTTATGGTTGTGGGGGTCACCATAACGTAAGGAACTATATCAATGGTTCACAGCATCAGCAAAGTTGGGAATCACTGTTCTCATGCCTTCCCTAGTCTCTTTCTCAGAAATGAAAGTTTTAATATCTATCTATCTATCTATCTATCTATCTATCTATCTATCTATCTATCTATCTATGTATCTATCTATTTTTTTAGGACAGGGTTTCTCTGTGTAGCTCTGGCTGTTCTGGAACTCACTTTGTAGACTAGGCTGGCCTCAAACTTAAGACAGCCTCCTGCCTGTGGCTGTGGCTATGGCCGTGGCTGTGGCCGTGGCCGTGGCTGTAGCCGTGCCCCTGCTCGTGCCCCTGCCCCTGCCCCTGCCCCTGCCCCTGCCTCTGCCTCTGCCTCTGCCAAGTGCTGGGATTAAAGGTGAGCACCAGCACTGTTCTCCAAAGAGGTATTTCACATTCTTGGCTATATTAGTTCCTAGATACCTTACTTACTTACTTTTTGATTTTAGGCTGTTGTGAATGTGAATGTTTGATCTTTTTCTCAGTCTCTTTGCTGAAAGGCTGCTGAGTTAAGTTGATTTTGTTCCTAGAAGCTGAAGTCATTGATCATTGATGGAGTTTTTGGAATCTCTTATATACAATATCATGTCATTTGCAAATTTGGACAATTTGACTTTTCCTATTTATCTTGTAATTTCTTCTGTCTTATTGATCTAGCTAGTGTTTCAAGTGTTATATTGAAAAGAAATGGGTATGATGGGTAGTCTTGTCTTGTTTCTAATTTTAATTGGATTGCTTTCAGTTTTTCTCTATTTAGGGTAACACTGCCTGAGGTTTATCATATATAGCCTTTATTATGTCCATGCGTGTTGCCTCCAGTCCTACTCGCTGTAGGACTTTTAAAATGGAGGAATGTGGGATTTTGTCAAAGACTCTTTCTATACTTAATGAGATTATGTGATTTCTTTTAAAACTCCACTTATATTTATTAACTTATATATGTTGAACCATCCCTGGATCCCTGGGATAAAGCCAACCTGATCGGGGTAGATGATTTTTTAAAAAATATTTTGTTTGCATCTGGCTTAAAAATAATTTTTTATATTTGGCTTGCAAATGTTTTATTGAGAATTTTTCAATCTGTGTTCATCAGGGATATTGATCTATTATTATCTTTTTGTTGTGTCTTTATCTGCTTTTGATATTAGATTAATGTTGGCTTCATAGGTGGAGTTTGAAAGCATTCCTTCTGTTTCTAATTTTTTGAATAATTTAAGAAATATTGGCTGCAGATCTTCTTTGAAAATCTGGTAGAATTCTACTGCGAATCCATCTGGGTCTGAGCATTTTTAGTTGGAAAGCTTTTTAACAGTGTTTTATTACCCTTATTTGTTACTGGTCTGTTTAAGTTGTTGCTCTCTTCTTGGCTTAATTTTGGTGGTTTGGATGAACCCAGAAATTAGGTTTTCTAACTTAATGAAGTATGAGTTTTTAAAATATTCCTTAAAATGTTCTGAAATTTTTTGGTGTCTCTTGTAATATTTCCCTGCTCATTTCTGATTCTGTCAATTTGGGTCATCTCTTCCTTTCTTTTGGTTGGCTGGGCCAAGGTTCTGTCATTCTTGCTAGTTTTCCCAAACAACTAGCTCTTAGATTCATCTATCCTTGTGCTAATTTCTTAATTTTATTTCACTAATTTCTGCCCTTAATTTTATTCTTTCTTGTCACCTACTGGATTTGTTTGCTCTTGTTTTTATGATTTACTATATCTCAGCTGGTCTTCAGTGTACACTGGAATCCTGAATAAGTAGGATCTAATGCCAAATGGACTTTCTAGTGAGAGGAGAGCAAGCAGAGAGAGAGAGAGAGAGAGAGAGAGAGAGAGAGAGAGAGAGAGAGAGAGAGAGAAAGAGAGAGAGAGAGACAGACAGAGAGAGACAGAGAGACAGACAGAGAGATACAGAGAGACAGAGAGAGAGACAGAGGCAGACAGAGACACAGAGACAAAGAGAGAGACAGAGACAGAAACAGAGACAGAGAGAAAGACAGAGAGACAGAGAGACAGAAGACAGAGACAGAGACAGAAGACAGAGACAGAGACAGAGACAGAGAGAGGTATTCCTTCTTCCATGCCCTTATATAGGCTTCCAGCAGAAGACCTGACCCAATGTAGAGGTGAGTTTTTCCAGTTCTAAAGATGTGGATTGAAAGTGTGTCTTCCTATCTCAAAGATCCAGATTAGAAATGGATCTTCCTACTTCACATTAAGCAAAAATTCCTCACAGGGTGCCATTCCATTTTTGGGGAGTTTAATTCCAGATGTAGTAGAGTTAACAACCAAGAACTGAATCACAACTCCAACCCTTGTCAACATAACATACAGTCATATTTTTTAATAGATATTTTCTTTATTTACATTTCAAATGATATCACCTCTCCTGGTTACCCCTCCAAAAAAAAATATCAAAAACAAAAACAAAAAAGAAACCCTGTTTCCTTCCCCCTTCCTCTGCTCACCAATCCACCCTCTCCCACTTCCTGGCCCTGGCATTCCCCTACACTGGGGCATAGACATTCACAGGACCAAGGGCCTCTTCTCCCACTGATGACCGACTAGGCCATCCTCTGCTGTACATATGCTGCTGGAGCCATGAGTCCCATCATGTGTGCACTTTGGTTGATGGATTAGTCCCTGGGAGCTCTTAGGGTACTAGTTAGTTCATATTGTTGTTCATCCTAAGGGGCTGCAAACCCTTCAGCTCCTTGGGTCCTTTCTCTAGCTTCTTCATTGGGGACCCTGTACTCAGTCCAATGGATGGTTGTGAGTGTCTACTTCTGTATTAGTTGGGCACTGGCAGAGCCTCTCACGAGCCAGCTATATCAGGCTCCAGTCAGCCAGCACTTGCTGGTATCCACAATAGTGTCTGGGTTTGAGGAATGAATATGGAAAGGTTTCCCAGGTGGAGCAGTCTCTGGATTGTCCTTCCTTCAGTCTCTGCTCCGTAGTTTGTCTCTGCAGCTCCTTAGATAGGTATTTTGTTCCTCCTTCTAAGAAGGAATGAAACATCCACACTTTGGTCTTCCTTCTTCTTGAGTTTCTTGTGGTTTGTGGATTGTATTTTGGGTATTCTGAGCTTCTGGGCTAATAGCCACTTATCAGAGAGTGCATGCCATGTGTGTTCTTTTGTGATTGGGTTACCTCGCTCAGGATGATATTCTCCAGATGCACCCATTTCCCTACGAATTTCATAAATTCATTGTTTTTAATAGCTGAGTAGTAGTCCATTGTGTAGATGTATCACATTTTTTTGTATCCATTCCTCTGTTGAGGGACATTTGGGTTGTTTCCAGTTTCTGGCTATTATAAATAAAGCTGCTATGGACATAGTGGAACATGTGTCCTTATTACATCTTCTGGGTATATGCCCAGGAGTGGTATAGCTGGGTCCTCTGGTAGTGCTATGTCCAGTTTCCTGAAGAACCGCCAAACTGATTTCCAGAGTGGTTGTACCAGCCTGAAATCCCACCAGCAATGAAGGAGCATCCATCTTTCTCCACAACCTTGCCAGCATTTGCTGTTACCTGAGTTTTTGGTCTTTGCCATTCTGACTGGTGTGAGGTGGAATCTCAAGGTTGTTTTAATTTGCATTTCCCTGATGACTAAGGATGTTGAACATTTCTTTAGGTGTTTCTCCACCATTTGGAATTCATCAGTTGAGAATTCTTTGTTTAGCTCTGTGCCCCATTTTTAATAGGGTTATTTGATTCTCTGGAGTCTAACTTCTTGAGTTCTTTGTATATATTGGGTATTAGCCCTCTCTTGGATATAGGATTGGTAAAGATCTTTTCCCAATCTGTTGGTTGCCCTTTTGTCCTATTGACAGTATCCTTTGCCTTACAGAAGCTTTGTAATTTTATGAGGTCCCATTTGTCAATTATTTTTTTTATTAAATATTTTCTTTATTTACATGTAAATTTTTCCTTTTCCAGGTTCCCCTCCAAAAAACAAACAAACAAAAACCACAAGAACAAACCCCTTTTGCCTCCCCCCTCCTCATGCCTGCCACCCCACCCTCTCCCACTTATTGGCCCTGGCATTCCCCTACACTGGGGCACAAAACCTTCACAAGGCCGAGGTCCATTCCTCCTATTGATGATCGAATTTGCGATCCTCTACTATGCACATGCTGCCAAGACAATCAGTCCCACCATGTATAGTCCTTGATTGGTGGTTGGGTCCCTGGGAGCTCTGAGGGTACTAGTTAGTTCATATTGTTGTTCATCCTAAGGGGCTGCAAACCCTTCAGTTCCATAGAACCTTTCTCTAACTCCTTCATTGGGGACTGTATACTCAGTTCAATGAATGGCTGTGAGCCTCTACATCTGTATTAGTTAGGTATTGTCAGAGCCTCTCAGGAGATAGCTATATGCTTGTCCTTCCTTCAGTCTCTGCTCCATAGTTAATCTCTGCCACTCCTTCTGTGGGTATTTGATTCCCCTTTTTAAGAAGGAATGAAATGCCCCCATTTGTCAATTATTGATCTTAGAGCATGAGCTATTGGTATTCTGTTCAGGAAATTTTCTCATGTGCCTATGTGCTCGAGGGTCTTCCCCACTTTCTTTTCTATTAGTTTCAGTGTATCTGGTTTTATGTGGAGGCCCTTGATCTACTTGGACTTAAGCTTTGTATAAGGAGATAAGACTGCATCAATTTGCATTTTTCTACATGCTAACCTCCAGTTGAGCCAGCACCATTTGTTGAAAATGCTGGGTTTTTTCCACTGGATGGTTTTAGCTCCTTTGTTAAAGATCAAATGACCATAGGTGTGTGGGTTCATTTCTGGGTCTTCAATTCTATTCCATTGATCCACCTGCCTGTCACTGTATCAATACAATGCAGTTTTTATCACAATTGCTCTATAGTACAGCTTAAGGTTAGGGATGGTGATTCCACCAGAGGTTCTTTTATTGTTGAGAATAGTTTTCACTATCCGAGGTTTTTTGTTATTCCAATTACTCTTTCTAAGTCTGTGAAGAATTGAGTTGGAATTTTGATAGGGATTGCATTGAATCTGTAGATTGCTTTTGGCAAGATGGTCATTTTTACTATATTAATCCTGCTAATCCATGAGCATGGGAGATCTTTCCGTCTTCTGAGATCTTCTTCCATTTCCTTTTTCAGAGACTTGAAGTTCTTGTCATACAGATCTTTTACTTGCTCAGTTAGAGTCACACCAAGGTATTTTATATTATTTGTGACTATTGTGAAGGGTGTTGTTTCACTCATTTCTTTCTCAGCCTGTTTATCCTTTGCTTCAGTTAGTTTTATATCCAGCTACTTTGCTGAGGGTGTTTATCAAGTTTAGAAGTTTTTTGGTGGAATTTTTGGGGTCACTTAAGTATACCATCATAGCATCTACAAATAGTGATAATTTGACTTCTTTCTTTCTAATTTGTATCCCTTTTATCTCCTTTTTTTGTTTAATTGCTCTGGCTAGGACTTCAAGTACGATATTGAGTAAGTAGGGAGTGGACAGCCTTGCCTAGTCCCTGATTTTAGTGGGAATGTTTCAAGTTTCTCTGCATTTAGTTTGATGTTGGCTACTGGCTTCCTGTATATTACTTTTACTATGTTTAAGTATGGGCCTTGAATTCCTGATCTTTCCAAGACTTTTATCATGAAGGGGTGGTGTATTTGTCAAATGCTTTCTCAGCATCCAATAAGATGGTCATGTGGTTTTTTTCTTTGAGTTTGTTTATGTAGTGGATTCCGTTGATGGATTTCTGTATATTGAACTATCCCTGCATCCCTGGGATGAAGCCTATTTGATCATGATGGATGATCATTTTGCTGTGCTCTTGGATTCTGTTTGCAAGAATTTTATTGAGTATTTTTGCATCAATATTCATAAGGGAAATTGGTCTGAAGTTTTCTTTCTTTGTTAGTTCTTTGTGTGGTTTAGGTATCAGAGTAATTGTAGCTTCATAGAATGAATTGGGTAGAATACCTTCTGTTTCTATTTTGTGGAATAGTTTGAGTAGTGTTGGTATTCAGTTTTCTTTGAAGGTCTGATAAAACTCTGCACTAAACCCACCTGTTCCTGGGCTTTTCTTTTTTCTTTTTCTTTTTTGATTGGGAGACTATTAATGACTGCTTCTATTTCTTTAGGGGATACAGGACTGTTTAGATTGTTGATCTGATCTTGATTTAACTTTGGTACCTGGTATCTGTCTAGAAAATTGTCCATTTCATGCAGGTTTTCCAGTTTTGTTGAGTATAGGCTTTTGTAGTAGCATCTGATGATTTTTTGGATTTCCTCAGTTTCTGTTGTTATGTCTCCCTTTTCATTTCTGATCTTGTTAATTAGGATACTATCTCTTTGCCCTCTAGTTAATCTAGCTAAGAGTTTATCTATTTTGTTGACTTTCTCAAAGAACCAGCTCCTGGTTTGGTTGATTCTTTGTATAGTTCTTTTTGTTTCTATTTGGTTGATTTCAGCCCTGATTATTTCCTGCCTTCGACTCCTCTGGGTGAATTTGCTTCTTTTTTGTTCTAGAGCTTTCAGATGTGCTCTCAAATTCCTGGTGTATGCTTTCTCTAGTTTCTTTTTGGAGGCACTTAGGGCTATGATTTTTCCTCTTCCGACTGCTTTCATTGTGTCCCATAGGTTTGGGTATGTTGTGGCTTCATTTTCATTAAACTCTAGAAAGTCTTTAATTTCTTTCTTTATTTCTTCCCTGACCAGGTTATCATTGAGTAGAGTGTTGTTAAGCTTCCACATGTATGTGGGCATTCTACTGTTTATGTTGTTATTGAGGAGCAGCCTTAGTCCATGGTGATCTGATAGGATGCAAGGAATTATTTCAATCTTCTTGTATGTGTTGAGGCCTGCTTTGTGACCAATTATATGATCAATTTTTGAGAAGGTACCATGAGGTGCTAAGAAGAAGGTATATCCTTTTGTTTTAGGATAAAAAATTCTATAGATATCTGTTAAATTCACTTGTTTCATAACTTCTGTTAGTCTCACCGTGTCTCTGTTTAGTTTCTGTTTCCATGATCTGTCCATGGCAGAGAGTGGGGTGTTGAAATCTCCCACTATTATTGTCTGCAGTGCAATGTGTGCTTTGAGCTTAGTAAAGTTTCTTTTATGAATGTAGATGCCCTTGCATTTGGAGCATAGAGGTTCAGAATTGAGAGTTCATCTTGGTAGATTTTACATTTGATGAGTATGAAGTATCCTTCCTTATCTTTTTTGATCACTTTAGGTTGAAAGTCGATTTTATTCGATATTAGAATGACTACTCCAGCTTGTTTCTTGGGACCATTTGCTTTGAAAATTGTTTTCCAGCCTTTTATACTGCGGTAGTGTCTTTGTCACTGAGATGAGTTTCCTGTATGCAACAAAATGTTGGGTCCTGTTTCCGTACCCAGTCTGATAGCCTATGTCTTTTTACTGGGGAGTTGAGTCCATTCATATTAGTAGATATTAAGGAAAATTAATTGTTGCTTCCTGTTATTTTTGTTGTAAGAGTTGGAATTCTATTCATGTGGCTAACTTCTTTTAGTTTTGTTGGAAGATTACTTTCTTGCTTTTTCTAGGATATAGTTTCCCTCCTTGTGTTGGAGTTTTCCATTTATTATCCTGTGAAAGGCTAGATTTTTGGAAAGATATTGTGTAAATTTGGTTTTGTCATGGAATACTTTGGTTTCTCCATCTATGGTAATTGAGAGGTTTGCTGGGTATAGTAACCTGGGCTGGCATTTGTGTTCCCTTAGGGTCTGTATGACATCAGCCCAGGGTCTTCTGGCTTTCATAGTCTCTGGTGAGAAGTCTGGTGCAATTCTGATAGGTCTGCTTTTATATGTTACTTGACCTTTTTCCCCTCACTGCTTTTAAAATTCTTTCTTTGATTAATGCATTTGGTGTTTTGACTACAGTCATATTTGTTTATGTCATGATTAATTTCAAAATGTAAATGACAACCAGGTCACAATTATGTCTAACATGATATAACTATCCTCCTCATACCACTGCAAACACATTATAAATTTAGGTTGCTATGTCCCCTGAGGAACATTCTTTTTAGTATCTCAAGTTAAATATGATAACCATTGATAATCTCTTAATTGAAGTTACATCACATAATATGGAAATTCAGGAACGAAAACACAAATATCTGTACAAACACATTCTTAACAAAATAAAACAGAAATGCTTATATCAGTTATAACCCTCATTTCTGTATCTGACCATGTAGCCTCAGCTGGTATTTATAACTACCTTCCTCTACTGCCCACTATGTATTTCCTCCACTCCCAGCAAGCACATCAGCAGGTCTTGGCTCCTTTTCTGGAAGAGTGGACTTCATTCCTGCTGGGTCTCTGCCCTTTGCCATCCTGCCTGGATTAGGCTGCTACAATTCCCCACTGACTTTAATCACAGAACCTAGTAGCAGCAAAAGGCGCACTAAAGGATCTCCTCTACTCCAGACACAATCTGTGGAGAAGCAATCCAATTTTCCCTTGATACTCACCTCTCCTAACACTTTGTTCCTTTCTTAGTCTACTGGCTTAAGGTCTTCAGAAGCCCAAAGTGGCCAGGGAGAAAATTCTGAGCTTCTAGTTCAATGAGATATTTGTTGTGACTCCTGGTAATAGTGCTCTGTCTTTTTCACCAAAACTTCTAGACCAGCAGGACGAAAGGTCATGGGAACAGGGAGCAAAAACATTTTTATGGGTCACTAGAAGTGATAATGAATGAATTTCCACTCCTTGATTTCTAGACCTGTGGAACTACCATATGTTGGACACTGATTCAAAGCATATACCACCTTCTGGAGAACTCTGACCCAGCCCTCCAGACTGTTGTCCCATAATTGGAATTGTAGGCTACCCCATCTTTCTATCAAGCCAGGTGCTTCAAGATGGTGGGAAACATGGTAAGACCAATGGATCCCATCATCATGGGCCCACTGTCATACTTGTCTGGCTGTGAAGTGAGTTCCTTGGTCAGAAGCAATACTGTGTGGAATACCATGACAGTGATGAAGACGTTCTGCAAGTCCATGATGGTGGTTTTGGCAGAATCATTATGTGCAGGAAAAGAAAATTCATAACTAGAATTAGTATCCACCAGTAATGATAAAGCACTGTCCCTTCCATAGAGGAAGTGATCAAATGTAGTCAACCTGCTACGAGGTTGCTAGCTCATTGGTAGCTCATGCTACCCTGGGTAATGGTACCATGTCTGGGGCTCAGTGTTGGTTTGTGCCTTTGAGAGATCTGGCACTCAGCAGCAGCTATAGCCAGGTCAGCCTTTGTGAGTGTAAGTCCATGTTATCAAGCTCATGCATAACCCCCATCTCTGCCACCATGGCTGCTTTGTTCATGGGCCCATTGGGCAATAACAAGAAGGCCAGGAAAAGAGGCTGACTATCCACAGAATATCTACGTGATTATTGAACTCCTCCTTGGCCGTAGTCATCTTTTGATGAGCATTTACATGGGACACAGTATCTTTACATCCTCCATCCAGTTGGAGAAATCTATGCACATACTTCTTCCACCTTTGTCTTTATCACTAATTTTTCCAGTCTCTGAACATCCAGCCAACCCATTGGCTATGGCCCATGAGCCAATGAATGATCACACATCTGGCTGTTTTTCCTATCAAACAAAATGCATGACATGTGTGTTGCCTGATATTCTGCCCACTGTGAAAATTTATCTTAGCCAGTGTTTTCCAGGGTTGTTTCAGAAAGGGGTTGCAATGTTGCAGCTGCCCACTTCTGGGTGGTGCCTGCATAACATTTATAAAACATCAGTAAAACAGGATCTAGTCTCCTTTTCCTCAGACAACCAATTATAGGGCACAGCCCCTGAGGCTACAGGTGCATGCTTGGCAGAAGATGGCATTTTAACAGGAGTAGATAGCTTAGGCATTTGGGCAACTTCTTCATGTAGCTTGCTTGTGCTTTCAGCACCTGCTTGGGCCCATTCACATATATACTACTTCCATTTGATAATAGATTGCTGCTGTGCATGTCCCACTTTATGACTTGGTGAATCAGAGATCACCCAGTTCATGACGAGCAGCTCAGTTCATATGGTAACTTAGTGGTCCATTGTCAAATATTCAGTTTTCACTAAGACCCAACAGTGTGCCAAGAGCAGTCTCTCAAAGTGGGAATAGTTGTCTGCAGATGATAGTAGAGCCATTTTCTGAGTCATATGGCATATAGGCCTGAGTAACCCACCCAATTGATGAATGGCTGTCACCAGAATTCAAATAGGCCCACTAAACATTGTGCTTTTTTGGTGATGGGAGGGGCCAGGTGCAATAATTTATCCTTCGCCTTGGAAAGAATATCTCTCCATGTCCCGCACCACTGTGCTTCTAAGAATTTCTCTGAGGTAGAAGACCCTTGAATTTTGTTGGATTTATTTTACATTTCTGATGCTCATATGTGTTACTAATGAATCCAAAGTGGTTCCTACTTCCTGTATACTTGGTTCAGTCAGCATAATGTCATCAGTATAGTGCACCAATGTGATATTTTGTGGAAGAGACAGATGATCCCTTCAAACTAAGTTATGCCACAAGGATGAAGGATTAATATAACCCTGAAGTAAAACTGTAAAGGTATAATGTTGACATTGATAACCGAAAGCAAATTACTTCTGGTGGTCCTTATGGACAGGTACCAAAAAAAAAAAAAAAAAAAAGGCATTTGCTAGATCAATAGCTATATACTATGTATCAGGAGATGTGTTAATCTGTTCAAGTAAGAACACCACATCTGGTACAAACAGCTGCAATCCAAGTCACTTCCTGACTGAGTTTTCAATAGTCAACTGTCATTCTCCACGATCCATCTGTCATCTGCACTGCCCAGATAGGAGAGCTAAAGGGAGATGTGGTGGGAACTACCACCTCTGCATCTTTCAAGTTCCTGATGGTGGCAGTAATTTCTGCAGCTTCTCCAGGGATGTGTTTCTGGTTTTGATTCACTATTTCCCTGTCAGAGGCAACTCTAAAGGCTTCTGTTTAGCCTTTCCAACCATAATAGCCCTCATCCCACAGGTCAGGGAACCAATGTGAGAATTCTTCCAACTTCTAAGTATATCTAGCCCAATTATCCATCCTGCAACTGGGAAAATGACCACAGGATGAGTTCAGGGACTGACTGGATCTGTTGTGAGTCAGACTTAAGCTAAAACCCCATTAATTATTGACCTCCATGAGCCCTTACTAACTGGAGGGCCATAATGTTACTTGGGCTTTCACAGATAAGTATCACTTCAGAACCAGTATCTAATAGATCCCAGAAACTGGTTGTTTCTTTCCCCAATATACAGTTATCCCAGTAAAAGATTGTGGGTCCTGTTGGAGGACCTTGCTATCAAAGTCACAGTCTACCACGTCTGGATAGCTCTCTGAGCTTGGTACAAAATGAAGTACTCCCTTTCTTAGTGGGGTTTCCTCTTCTCTTCTTAACCGTAATTGGTGAGTGTCACTGCCTGACTTTATTTGGAGGATTACCCTGCACAGAGCTTCCTGCAAGTACTGCATGTATCAGCAATGAGTCTTTCCTCCTGCCTATATGGTAATTAGGTACTACGTTATGACCAATCAATACTTCCTGCCCATATGACAATTAGGTACTGTGTTATGACCAATCAGCCCTTTCTACCCCTATCCCTAATAACCTTTGTATACTTTACTCTTGGAAAAATAAAATGAGCTGTCTCTTTGAAGCTGACTCCTGGAAGTTCTTTTCATCATTCTCACAGCCTTCCAAACCCTGCTCATAGCTTCTGCTCCCTTTGCCCTAGTGGGCTGGTGGCCAATGATCTATGTCAAAAAGGAAGACCCACCAATCCCTCTGGGGAAGTACTAGAGAAAGAATAATAGTAAAACTTTTATATATTTAGCCAAGGTCCTTCCTCAGGGGAACCTGGCCTTCTCTTTATTCAAGGGATTTTGAGTCAATTAATGACTCAAGTCTGGAAATTGGTTCACAGGCCAAGATTCCCTTTGGTCATGATCCAATGGAGCCTTTCCTTCATTTATTTGAAAAATTTTCTGCTTATATAGATCAAACAAACAGACAAACAAACAAACAAACAAACAAACAAAAAACCAATAGGCTTTTTGTCTATTTGATGCCTGGGAACAACATGATTGATTAGCCAGTACCACAAGTCCATATGAGCCATGCCATCATCAAATTATGGGTTTGGCCATTATGGATCTAGCTTTATCTGTGCCACTCATTATAACTAGGACTGTCTTGCCTTCGGTGACTCTATGCTGCCAGCTGGCTCCTGTGATCTCAGGGCACAATTAAATCCACTACATCCAATCTGTCCAACTGAGTGGCAGTGTCTCCAACCCTAAGGTCTAGCACAAGAAAAATATACTGATGCCCCTCTTACCATTTTGTGCCTTATAGGACTAGTGAAGGGATGTTTTCTGGACCTTCCCATTGTGGAGAATTACGTTTTAACATAACATACCCACTCTAGCACTGCAGATTCCTTGAGCCTTAAGATCCCCCATTAGGCCCTTAAAATTAACACTAGGCCAAGGGAAACTGTGTATTTCCAACCTTTTTCAGCAGGCCATCTTTTGACAAATGCTTCAGCCAACCATTCAAACTTTTGACGCCTTTAACTTTGTGAGTTTCCATGTTAAATACTGAATCTCCACTCAGTAGGTCCATATCAATAAACTTAGCCTGATCTAGTTATAAAACTTTCACCATTATCCCACACCCTTAAAATACATTTCTACACCTATTCCCCAGACTTCTATGTGAATGGATTAGCAAACTCATTAAGCTCTTTAGTAGTGTTGCACATCTCCTCGTGGATGACACTCTCTATCTCCCCTCTAGGAGTCTCCTCAACATTAAGGCTGGTAACACGCCTAGAGGTAAGTATTGATGGGCCCCAAGGGACATCAGGATTGTCTTGCTTGGCATTTTCTTCAGAGAAAGCCACTGCTAGTTTAGCAGATGAAGAGTTTATTTCCTCAGTCAAAGGCAGAAAAGGCTAGACTTCAGGGAGTGGGGTTTGAGTATATCTTCTGAGGGTGGAGAGACTACTTCCTCAGGTGAGATAAACACTTGGGAATCTAAAAGCTCAAAGTTCTCAGCTTCAATAGGGTCCTCTCACATACCCCTATCCTAAATTACAGGATCCCATTTCTTACCAATTAGTGCCCTTACTTTAACCACCGACACCTTCTGAGGCTGGGACTTGGATTTTGGCTGTAATTCAATCAACCTTATAATGAAGGCTTTGGTTGATTTTCTGAAACTTGAGCTCAGTGGAAAGAAGATTCTCTTCCAAGCCACACTTAGAAACCTTTAGACCAGTGGTTTTCAAGCAGTGGGCTGTTTGCTATCCCTTTGGGAGTTATAAATCAAATATCTTGCATATCAGATATTTACATTATGATTTGTAACACTAGCAAAATTACAGTTATGGAGTATCAATATAATAATTTATGATTGGGGATCACCACAACATGAGGACCTGTATTAAAGGGTCACAGCATCAGAAAAGTTGAGAATCACTGAGTTAGACTGTTTATACAGACTTGGATCAGGTCAGATTTATCACAGAGTTCATTGTTATACTTCAGTGTATCCTGAGATGCTAGAATTTGGTGAATTTTGTCATGGAACTCATCATTTTCTTGGTCAGTTTATCCAGGGATTCTAGGAGCAACCAACCATCATCATTTTTCTTACTTTTCCAAAAATTTGTAGAAAGTTTTATATACAGAGACAATGCTAAATCTGTTGTCTCTCACAACTGATGGACCAGGATACTCACTACATTTGTTTCTTTGTTTGTAAAGTGGTTACACCATGGGCTTTCAGTATTCTTTTAGTTTTAGGAGAGGTTCAGCAACTCGAGGTGTTAGCAAAATGCAAAGCCTATTCCAGATACTTAAAAAATTTAGGCTTATACTTCTGTTGTTCTAGAACCACTTCTGGTACCAAAATCTGTGTTAGTCATGGTTCTCTAGAGTAACAGAATTTATAGAATATATACATATATATGTACATATAAAAGGGATATATATATCCCATACACACACACACACACACACACACACACACACACACACACACACACGTGAAATTTCTTACAGGGATGTAGTCCTGATTGTGCAACAATGACAGGTCCACAAATCTAGTAGTTGTTCAGTCCATAAGGCTGGATGTCTCCAGTGATCTTCAGGAAAAGCCAGGATGCTGAAGAAGTAGGCTCCAATGCCAGTGAAGGAATGGACTTGTCAGCTAGGGTGAAAGGAAGCAGGCCAAGAGAACAAGCTTTTTTCTTCCAGGACTTTATATAGGCTGCCATAAGAAGGTGTGGGACAGATTAGAGGCAGATCTTCCCATTTCAGAAGAGCAAGATTAAAAGTGGGTCTTCCCACTTCAAATAATTTAACTTAGAAAAATTCTTCATGGTAGACCAAGTCTCTTGGGTTTTAGTTAAGCCAAATGTTGTCAAGTTGACAGCCAAGAATAGCCATCATTCTTTGTTTAGCATATTTCTGTCTTGTTATAAAGCAAAGGCTAACAAGTACTTTCTTATTCAGTGTTGTAAAGTTTTCACTGTAGAGATCATCCACATTATATTTATTGAAGGTGTTTTTTGAGACTAACATGAATGGGATTGCTTTTTTTTAAAATTTCATTCTCAATACCTTTGTCATTGGTATACATGAAGGTTACTAGTTTTTAATTTCATATTTATTTTATGTATATAGTTGTTTTGTTTGCATGTATGTATGTGCACCTGTGCATGCCTGGTGCCTGTAGAGGTCACAAGTAATCATCCGATCCCTTAGAACTGGAGTTGTGAATGGTTGTGAGCCACTGCATGGGAGCTGGGAACTGAATCCCACGTCAGAACAGCAAGTGCTCGTGCCTGATGGATGAGCCACCTCTCCAGCCCAGGCTACCAGTTCTGGATGTTGACTTTTATTCTTGCCATTTTACTTGGAGTGTTTGTCAGTTCTAAGGGTTTTCTGGCTGAGTCTTCAGGGGCTGTTAGTTGCAAAGTGTATCATCTGAACACCATCTGCAAATGGAAGTGCTTTGACTTCCCTCATATGTATCCCTTTTGCTTGCTTTTCTGATTTTTATTGCTCTAGGTAACACTTCCTCTACTGAACTGAATGAAAATGGAGAGACTGAACACCCTTTCTTGTTCTTGATTTTAGTATAAATTCTTTGAGTAATATAATGTTGGCTATAGGTTTGTCGCATATAGGCTTTATTATGTTCAGATGTATTTCTTCTTGTTCAAGTTTTTTCTTTTTTGTTTTTAACAAGGAAGAGTTTGATAATGTTCCTTCCTTTTTATTTTATAGAATAGTTTGGGAAGAATTGGTGTTAATTCTTCTTTGAAGTTCTGGCAATATTCAGTAACAAATTCATTTGGACCTGGACTTTCTTTAATTTGAAGATTTTAAATTATTATTCTAACTTTGCTGCTTGTTATATATATGTTTAAATTGTTTAATATCATCTTAGTTTAATTTTGGTACACCATAGTCATCTAGGATTTTATCCATTTTAGGCTTTTTGATTTAATGGAATATGTGTTTTTATGGGAAGACATAATTTACATTTCATTGGTTATTTGTTGTAATGGTTCCCTTTCACCTCTAATTTTATTAATTTGAGTTTTCTCTCTTTCTTTGTTTAGTTCAGCCTATGGCTTGTCAAGCTTGTATGTCTTTTCAAGAACTAGTTCTTTGTTTAGTTGATTCTTTGTTTTGTTTTCTTCCATTTCATTAATTTCTATCCTGACTGTAATGTTTTCTTTCAATTACTGAGTTGTGACTTGAAGTTTTCTTGCCCCATCCCCAAATCCTTAAGGTGCATTGTAACTTTAAATTTTTCAAAGCCTATTTTTAATGATGGTTCTTAAACGCTTTAACCTCCCTTTTAGTTGACCACCCACCGAAGGTAGTGGAAAAGAAAGGCTATAGGGGAAGTGGACCTATTTAGAAAGGGTTCTTTGGAGCAAAGCCTACCTGCATTGTCAGGTAATCAATCAGCAGTTCAGTTCCTAGGAGTCAGCAGCAGCAGCAGCTCAATTCACTCGCAAACACTATATGGATACTCTAGCTGTCCAGTTGAGCAGAGTTGGGATAGCAAACACAAATCAGTAGTAGTGGCACTACCCAGCAGAGACAGCCAGGTCTCTCTGCCTTGGTATGTGTCAGCAGGAGGTGTTCAGACCAGCAGGAGTAGTTCTCAGCTGTGCCTCTCTCAGCAAAGTAAAGATCAGTGAAGACTCTAGACCAACAAGTATTGCACAACTATCTTTACCAGCAAGCCAAGCTCAGCCTCCGTCACTGATCATGGAGTCCTTTTTATACTCCCTTCAAACATTTTGTATCCTCCACAGGTCTTTCTTCAGCACATATGTCTGTCTTAGCTGACATCACTCTGCCAATCAGCCCCAGTTGTGGAAGCAGCAACAAATTGCAGTATACCTCTCTCTATGGAGTCCCAATACATGGAGCTCAACTATGCACTGTAAGGTGGACCAATACATGCTTGTCATTATCGAAGAATCCTTCATCATGTGTCCTTTCACGTGCTTGCTTTAGCAGAACATCCTTTCACCTGTGTCTGCTTTAGCCAAACTGAGAGGCTACTCCATCTTGGGGCCTCCATTTTAAAAGTTTGAGAATTTGACCTGCAGCTGAATCCAAGCTGCACCCAAGTACCAGGAAGAATGCCATGACTTGTACCTGTCCCATAGCCAGCGTCACTCCCTAGTAACTCCCTAGCAACAGCCAATCAAGAATAGTCTGATTGTTTCAGATGTACTTTCAGACTGTTTGTGATTGTTCATGGTTTTGCTTCAGAGCACCCACCTGTCAGCTTACAATAATCATTGAGTTAGATGCTTGACAGACTAAAACCCCCTTGCTTGCTTGTCATTTCCTATAAAACCTTGTCCTGATGAGGGCTTGGGGCTTCACTCTCTCATAAGGGTTGGTGGTGAACCCAAGCTTGAGCTTGAATAAAAAGATCCTAGTGAGATTGCATCTGAATTGTCTCCCTGGTTGTCTTTTGGAGTTTTCAATCTCGAACTCCAAATGTTGACAACAAACCGTTCCTTTATGAGTTTGCCTTAGCCTTTCACCTGTGTCTGCTTCAGGAAAACACTCCTTCATGTGTTTGCCCCAGAAAAACACCATCCAACACAACTGACTTCCCGAAGAATCCTTAAGTTTCCACTTCAGTGCATCATTAAGTTATTGCGGTTTCTCCAGGTAGATACTTAGGGCTCTAAAGCTAAATCCCCCTCTTGGAACTATTTCCCCTCATCTCATAGAGTTTGGTTCATTGATTTTTTTCATCTTCATTTTGCTCTAGGAATTTTTAAGTTTTTAATTGATTTCTTTAAGGATCCATTCATCATTCAATGCTGGGTGGTTGTTAGGCATGGTGGCCCATGCCTTTAATCCCAGAACTTGGGAGGAAGAGGCTGGGGATCTTTGAGTTTACAGCCTGTCATGTCTACATAGCAAATACTAGGCCATCCAGAGATACATAGTGAGACCCTATCTCACAAATAAAATGTGGGTTGTTTAATCTCCTTTCAGTTTATATATTTCCTAGGTTTTTCCTTGCTTTTTTTGTGTATAGTCTTATTCTATTGAGATCATGTAAGAATACAAAGTGTTATTTCAGATTTCCTGTGTTTGTTGAGCTTTGCTTTGTGTCTAATGAATGATGTATTTTAGAAGAAGTTCCATGAGATGATGAAAAAAAAGTGTATTCTGTTGTGTTTCGATGGAATGTTCTGTAGATGTTACACCCATTTGATCTATGATGTTTTTAATTCATGTACTTATATTTTGCCAAGAAGATCTGTCAGTTTGTGAGGGTTGGGTACTCCATTTACCTACTACTGTTGGTGCTGGGGTAAATATGTAACCTTATATCCAATAGCATTTGTATAATATAATAGTATTTGTATATAATTTCTAATATAAAATTAGAAACCATCTGTGTTCAGAGCATATGTTTAGTATAATAATATCCTTTTAATGGACAATTCCCTTAATCAATATGAAGTGAATGTCTTTATCATTTTTCATTAGTTTGAAGTCTGTTTTGTCAGACATTGGAATAATGATGCCTGGTTGTTTCTTAGGTCTATTTAATTAAAGTGCATTTTCTCTTCTCATGCTAAGACAGTGTCTATCTTTTGCACTAAAGTGTGTTTCATGGAGATGCCAAGAATATGGTTCCTATTTTTAAAAGAAATCTACTAGTCTATGCCTTTTGATTAGAAAATTCAAACTATTAATATGCAGAGTTATCAGTGAAAGGTATGTATTGATTCTATAGTATTTGGTCCCCATCCCCTCTCCTTTCTTGGTTAACTATTACTCTAATGTGGCTTATTCTTTTCCTGCAGCCCAATGAATGGATTTGTTTTCTCTTCCTAACTCTGAGAAATTTTCTGTTATAATTCTTTAAAAAATATTTTGTATGCCTTTAGAACAAGTTTCTTCTACGCACATTACCATGGAATTGGTCTTTTCAGAGTGTAGTGGCTATCTCAGAATTCCCACTGGTATCTTATATTTATTTTATCTTTGTTTTTATATATCATTCGGTTATTTCACCTGTTCTCAAGCTCAGATATTCTGGCCTCTCCTTGAGCCATGTTATTGGTGAGACTGTTCACAGAGCTTTGGATTTACTCCTGTTTTTATCTCCACATTTTGCCATTTTCCTTCAGTACTTTTTTTTTGTTGTTGAATTGCCCTATCATGTCCTCTATCACCTTTCTTACTTCACCCAGCTTTTTGTGTTCTCAATCAGATTGCTTTTTTCTTTGATTTCCTGAAACATACTTAAATAATTATTTGATTTCATCTAACCCTTTTAGGTGGCATGATTGTAGGATTAGTAATATTTGGAGGAGTTATATTAACTTATGTTTCTTATATCACTATGTTGGTACTTTCGCATCTTTTTGTTGTTGTTAATTTGAATTTTAAAGAAATCAGCTGTATTTTTTCAGTCAAAACATTTGTAGTGTTCAAGTGGCACTTGGATGTGGTAGAGTTGAGTGAGTAGTTTAAGATATAGTTTCTTAGTCTAAGGGCTCAGGGTGACTGGCATGAACTCTATATTATTCCCTAAGTAGACTATTAATTGTATGGCACAGACAGGGAAATTGGCCCAGAGACCTGCCTCTATGCCAAATGGTAGCTTGGGTAAGTGGAGGACACCCAGAGGCTGGCCCATTGCCACAGGCACGGGTGGGCTGTAGGCACACAGAGGCCTGCCTTAAGTCATACCACAAGATGCAGGCAGGCAGAGGACACCCAAAAGCCCGCCTGCCATCAGGCTATGCAGAGGAGGCCTGCCAGCTGTGTGGCCCATCTGCAGCAAGAACCACTCTATTATGCAAGTGTGTGGTGGACAGATGGGAGAGAGAGAGTTGGAGCACATAACACTTGGAGCACTATGAAGAGAGGTGGAATTGGAAATGTGAGGGTGAGAGGAACAGCCCAACATCTACCCCATCTGTCTTAGTTAGGGTTCTCTAGAGTCACAGAACTTAGTCTCTATGTAGTAAAGGGATTTATTGATGACTTACAGTTTGTAGTCCAACTCCCAACAATTAACTCCCAACAACAGTCACGGCAGCAGCTGTGAATGGAAGTCAAGGATCCAGCAATTGCTCAGTCCCACAAGGCAAGCAGGCGAAGCAGAGAGAGCCTTCCTTCTTCCAATGTCCTTACATAGGTCTCCAGCAAAAAGTGTGGCCCAGGTTAAAGGTGTGTGCCACCACACCTTTAACCCCGGATGACCTTGAACTCATAGAGCTTTTTATGTTAATCCTATGGGATTCGTAGCCACTATTCCTCAAGGTCTCCATGCCAAGATTTAGGTCAGAAACTTGTATCTCTCAGCCTCCAGATTAGGGCCACAGGTGAGCCTTCTAATTCTGGATTGTAATTCATTTCAGACGTAGTCAAGTTGACAACTAGGAATAGCCACTACACCATCTATGAAGTTTTGGAGCATGTGAAAGGGCTGGTCCTTTAGATCCAAAGCTTCAGGATCTCCATGACACAGGGCAACAACAGGATGTCCGAGGGGAGGCCTGGTGAGGATCCAGTATTGATAGTGTAGCAGAAGCCAGAGGCCTCAAACCAGACCAATGAGTCACTGCAATGAACATTTGCAAGCAAAGATGTGTGGACAAAAGGGTAGACTGTGGAACACACTGTGACATAGCTTCCATAATGAGATATTTTCTATGCTTTATTTTATTTTTTATTATTTTTGTTTTTTATTTTCTTTTGTGAGGGAGTTTGCAAGGGAAGAGGACAGATATGAAGGGATGGGGAGATGAGTGGGACCGAGGTGCATGATATGAAATGAAGAATCAACACAAAGTTTTTTACAAAAGAATATTACTTTTAAGAGCAACTACAACTGCTGATTTTATATAATGGTTATTTGTCTGAGACTTCATCGAATTGGAAGCTGGGTCTATGGAATTGGTAGTTTTAGGAAGACTCAGGTCGCTTTGGCTTCTCATATTTCCTGTCTTCCCGCATTAGGTCTTGTATCTCTAGGATTTAATCACTGGTTATGTTTATTAAAAAAATCAATGTTTTTTCAATGGAAGTATTTTTAGTGATCAAATGATGCTAAGTTATAATATGGTTGAGGTACTTTTTGGTTCTCTGGTTTGGGGTGAGCTCACATGCTCGGCTCACATGCTAGTCAAGTTCAGCCCCATGTACTTCCAATACTAGAGTACCAACTGCAGAAGCAGCTATGACTGATGTTTAAGTCCATTATGAAAACACTATAGTGCTCATTTTAAAATAATTGCTTCTTTAATTCCAGTTGTGAAGTAAAGGCGCATATATAGTGTTGTGTGCACTGAGAGACTTGCTGGTAAAGGTACCGATACGAAGAAAGAGCAATACTAGTGGCTAGGATTAGGCGCTAAGAAAAACAGGAGGGAAAAGTAAATACAAGGGAAGAACTGTGAAACAAGGAGAGACAGTAAGGTGAACAAAGAGGGAGAGGTAAAGGAGAGAGCGAGTGAGAGAGAGGAAGGGAGGGAGCTTGTTTAATAAGCTGACATTAGCTGTTCAAAGTACTGCCAGAGTGAATAGCTCCCCAGGGTTCAGGCTCTATGGCAGTCTCTTTGCCTGGCTCTGTCTTGGCAGTTCTCTGCAGGGTCAGTAGGTCCCTCTGGGTGGTCTGTTGTGGGCCCATCTATCTAGACTACAGCTCAGACCAGATAGTTTGAACATTGCATGGTTCAGAGTCAAAATTGCTCTGCTCCACCGAAGGTCTGCAGGCTGTTTAGAGTGTATTCTCTTGACCTATGGCTTTCTAGAGTGGATGAAATTTTGCCTCTGGGGTTGACAAGCCATGGGCTCTACAGGGGTCTTTTTAAAATAGCCTTTGCCATTGTTCTGTTGGGAAAGTAAACACACGGGAGAGAAGATTTTCCCAACCTTCATCTCTGTCTGCAGGCGCACCTGCCTTGTGTAGCTTTTGTCTCCGCCCTCCCCATCCTGTTAACTGAAAGACAGTGCACAGTTTCTCAGTCTTCCTTCTTGTTTTAAGCCGTGGTTGTCACACTCTCCAGTTGGACTGCTTTTGCTGGGAGAAGAACATTCCCAAATTGGAGCTAACTACTCTAAGGAACTCTCTCTCCTTCTGTTTCACTATGAAGTTTCCTATTTTACTCTGCTACAGAAACTAGCATGTCCCCACCATCACCCACCTCTTAGGACATCTGTACTCCAGATACTCCGGAATATGCCGGAGATTCTAGCAGTCTGTGAGTGGGTGGCGTCCACCATCTTCTGGAAGCCTGGCTTGAATGTTCATGCTTTTTATAGTGTCTGCTTCAGAATATACTAATTTAATTTTAATGAAATACAGCTTATCAGTTCTTGATATCATACTTAAAGCATGACTACTAAACCCAAGGCCATTTAGGTTTGCAAGCATGCACTTACATATGCATGTGTGCGGTTACACTCGGACACACACACACACACACACACATGCACACACACGTGCACACACACACACGCACACACACACACACACACACACACACACACACACACACACAC
>JADRCD010170475.1:0-18279 GCA_019843815.1 Montemys delectorum | reverse complement strand
GTTGTACCCCTCAGCGCACTGGAGAGACTATAGTTGATATCCTGTTAAACATTTTATGAAAGACTAGAAGAGAATAGCTTAAAGTGTCTAAACACAGAATGATAATGAGATAGAAATAAGTACCCTCATTTGATGTATATACATTAATACATACTGTGATGGGTAAGGTTAACTGTGGATCTGTCAGGAAGTAGAGCCCTGTAAAATGGGCCTCTGAGTATGTCTGGGAGGACTTCTCTTGAGTATGTTCACTGAAGTGTTGAAATCCTCCACTATGGGTGGCATCATTCCCTGGCTGAGATTCTGACATGCATGAAGTGTGAAGGGGAGCTGAGCAGCAGTCTGCTTTCATAATGTTCTTCTTCTGACTGTAGACACCTTTCACACAGTTCTACTGAAGAGGAAATCACAAACAAAAACCATACCACACACGAGGAAATATTCCTCCATGATTAAGAGTTAGCATCATGAAGAGCAAGATTAAGTTCTAAGCCATTCAAGACAATTAAATATTTGGCTGGTACCTCTATTAATGACATAAAGGGATTCTTTTAAGAAGAATGTGAGTGAAGACTATAATTCTAATAAAAAGTCAATTCTCAGTTTTAAGGCCTTGGTGGAGGATTTGTAGAAAACAGAGCCTAGGACAAGGACGAGCTCATATTTTCTGCCTCATTTTCAAATTGTTGCTTGTAATTTTTGAATAGAATAAGAGTAAGTGAGGTCAGGTGAGAGGTGAGGCAATGTGCTGTACCAGTGTCTATTGCTAAAGAAACTCTGAAGAAACCATGCCTGGATATTTGGCAGGCATGTTTGGCAGTCTTATCCAATATCTCATGTTGCAAGACAATATGGTAGTCTCTAAAGTTCATGCTAGACAACTGAACACTCGAGTTTACCAAAGCAAACAAGCAAAATGACAAACAACAAGCAAACAAACAAAGCTGCATACACACAAAAAAAATCTGTTTAGAGTTTTATATTGGGGCACATTCATAACTGTCCTGGGGCACATGCAACCTGTGGACTTTGAGTTGGACAGAGCTGGAGAGCTTTTCTGAAACTCCTTGCAAAGAGATGTCACCTCGGTTTAGAACGGAGAAGGATGTGGAATTTATCTTCTCAGCTCACTCTTGTCCCATGTTGCTCATACTTCTCTGCAGGGACAACAGCAAATGTGGCACCTCCCACCCTCTGGTGCCACGTGGGAGGCTGACCATCATGTCCAAAGGTTGGAGAAGGCATGGCCTGTGGGCTCTGAGGGCTGTGCAGCCTAAGTCTCTGGACAGTCAGTGAGGCCAGTGTGCTATGGAGACAGCACACCTGCTCACCCAGGTCAGGTTTTCCCATGGAGAAGGAAGGATGTGGAGAAGGGCAGCAGTCTGAAGAGACGCAGCATGCACGCTGAGTGATGTGGAGTAGAAAAATAGAGATGTTACAATTAAGGAAGATCCCAGTGGTGGATTAATCAGCCGCATGTGAAGACATGTTTGAGAATTGAAAAAGACATCGTTACAAGGTGTTTCTTGGTGCTTCATTCTGGGGAAGGCAATGGAGACGTGAAGAATGAGAGAATTAAATTGTAAAATTTATACCTGGGGAGACGTTCCGAAGTGAGAGGGGATGAGGAGTGAGTACACTGAAAAATGAGAGTCAGTTTTCAGATGTGGTGGTGGTGGTGGTGGTGGTGGTGGTGGTGGTGGTGGTGTGTGTGTGTGTGTGTGTGTGTGTGTGTGTGTGTGTACACGTGCTGGTGTATGTGTGAGCATGCATGTGTATGTGTGTTTGTATGCATGCATTGTTGTGTGTGGAGACCAGAGGTCAACTTTGTGTGTCATCCTCAGACACTCTCTTATCTTGATTTTTGAGACAGGATCTCTCAGTTTTGTCCGGAGGTCTCCAGTTTAGTCAAACTGGCTCACCTCCCAGCCTCTCAAGCACTGGGGTTCAAACACAAGCACGCACTACTGTGCCCAGCTTTTTACATGGGTTCTGGAGATAAAAATAAAGTGCTTTATTGACAGCTATCTCCAGGCCCTTAATACATAAAAAGAATATTGTAATTAATGTAGATTTGCTTTTTAACATTTTATTTATCGGTTATAAGTTAAAATTTTCCCTTTAACCCTTAAATATATCTTATAAATTCAACTTACTATTTTAGTTCTGGTACAGTTTGTAGGAAATAATTCTCTTCAGGAAAACTTTAATATAAATTAGACTAGTATCTTAAGGGAATTTGATATTCATTAGTGCTAAGTAAATTTGACGGAATGGAGTAATCTCATTTAGATGCTTTAAAAACATTTGTAAGTTGGATAGATGTTATTTTTCTTTACAAAGTTAGAATATCTAAATGCAATAAGCTTGCAACCCAAGAAACCTGTCTTTCTTGCATGATCTCACAACTCTGCAATACAAGTTCTCTTAACCATTTTAGCACTGATTATAAACTAAACGGCTTCCTCTTATACCATTTAACATCAAATCAAGCCAACATTTAATTTAGAATCATAGAGCAATTTGTCATTTGCTTGAATATGCCAAATTCAATTATATTTTGCAAGCATTTAAAATATCCAACTTGTAGAGATTACCCTGAATGAACACAAGCTAATTAATGCCAAGAGTTTTTGATATACTTTATATCTCCCATCATTATGACCTTAGGAAATGCTTAATTCACTGAGACTTACAGTGGTTTTAGGTTCCTGAGGTGGCCAAGCTGTCACCCGGAGCAAGGCTCAGCTCCTAGGTGGCGCTCCCCGTGGGGCTGTCTTAGTTTGTTTTCCATTGCTGTGAGAACACTACAACCAAAAGCAACTTGAGGAGGAAAGGGTTTATCTCCCCTCAGAGCTTAGAGTCCATCACCAAGGGAAGTCAGAGCAAGAACTCAAGGCAGTAATCTGAAGGCAGGAGCTGAAGCGGAAGTCATTGAGGAGTGCCTCTTACTGGCTTGCTCTGTATAACTTGTTAAGTTTGCTTTCTTATACCATCCAAGAGATCTAGGGGGTTGCACCACCCACTGTGGGCACAGCCTTATCAAATTAAATGTTAATCAAAAAATGCCCTGAGAGACTTGCCTACAGGCTAATGTGATAGATACATACTCTCAACTGAGGTTCCCTCTTCCCAGATGACCTAAGCTTCTTTTAAGTTGGTCCAAATTTAACCAGCTCAGAGACAGAGCCATTTGGTAAAAAGACCCCACACTTACAAACACCCATGTCTACAGTGGCTCTTCCTGTAACACAGGTTGATATGCTCAGATCCTGTGTTAGTCAGTGTTTTCTAGAGGTACAGAACTCATGGAATGGATACATATCACTACAGAGATTTATTAGATTAGTTTACATGCTAGGGGCTGGGTAGTCCCTGTAATGGCTGTCTGAACACCAAAGAGACAGAGAGCCCAGCAGCTGCCCATTCCACAAAGCTGAATGCTTAACCATCCTCAATCTGGCACTAAGGCTTGGAGGATTCTAGGAGGGCAATTGGTAGGTGGAAAGCCAGAGAAGTTGGATTCCATGTCAGCAACAGATGTTGTCGGCGGGACAAACACACTTTCTGGAATGAAGAGAAGCTCTGCAGGCAAAAGCAGTTTCTTTTTGCCCTAGATTTCTTTATATTTTACCTGTTTCAGGAAGGTGCTGCCCACTTTGAGAGAGAGTCTACAAGGAAGTGTCCTCACAGACCCAACTAGAGGTCCCTAGGTCTCTTAGTTGATTCCAGATCTAATCCATCATAGACTCCTAAAGTCCACACCCTTTGGGTAAGCTTGCTGCCTGTAGCTAGTAATATATACCCACACAGGGATTTGGATGAGCTCCTTCCATATTGACCATTTGGGTGTCTAAACTCTACAATCCCTGCTAGCTTTCCATGGCTTGTCTACTCACTCAGCAGCTTGTTTGAACACATTCTCCTATGATACTGGCAGAATGTGCTCTTCTGGCTTTTATTTTGTTGGCTTTAGGCTTTCAACATCCCTGAATGGCAGAAATAAAACTAGGTATCTTTAGACAAACCAATACACAGAGGAAAAACAGAGACAATATTAATCAGAAAAGTGTCAGATTAGCAAAATAAATGGTAAACATATAGAAGACCTTGAATGAGAAGATTTAGTTATGTTATTCGTGTGTGTGTGTGTGTGTGTGTGTGTGTGTGTGTATGCATGTGGCACATGCCTGAGTGTTCATATATGCATTATATGTGTGCAGTACTCCAGAAGATCAGAAAAGGGCATTGGCTCCCCTTGAGTTGGAATCATAGGTCATTGTGAGCTTCCTGATTTGGGTTCTGGGAAGTGTATTTTGTCCTATGTTGTTGACTGCTAAACCATCTCTCCAGCCATCAAGTTGTCTTTATTTGAGGAAGGGTCTTACTATATAGCTCCAACTTTCTATGAGGACTAAGTTGTCCTCAAATTATAGAAGTCTTCTGCCTCAGCCTTCTGAGTGGTGGCATTCACATTGTGGTCCACCATGTCTGTCATGTAAAAGACCTTATGTTATTATTTAAATAAATCTCTAAAAGAAAAGAAAAGGAATTGGAGGGAAATAGAAAAGTATACTAATTAAATCTAAACATCATTTTAAAATAGAATAGACATGGCTGGAGAGATGGCTCAGTAGTTAACAACACTTGCTGCACTTGCAGAGAACCAGAGTCCACATCACCCACATCTGGTGACTGACAATAACCTCTAACCATAGTCCATGGGATCTAATACCTTCTGGCCTTCAGTGGTATGCACACACACACACACACACACACACACACATACACACACACACACACACACACAATGTCCTACCACCCCTCATGCTGCTACAACACTTTGAATAAACTAAGTAAAATCATACAAATACAATGTCAAAAGAGTGGAAATAAAATGTACACTGATGAATTCTATAAAGAATGCACGTTTGAACGACAATGTCTACGTTTCAGTGATGAACAGGTGATTATGAATACTGATGGTAACAGTACTGTTGGCGCCCCTCCTACCCTCTCGCCCACCCAAGGGCACTTGCAGCTGTGGTAGGCAGCTGTCACTGCATGGACAGCCTCCCTTAGACATGTCTCTTCTACGCTCCCACATTTCTGTCCTGTAACATTCAACCTTGAGCATTGCAGCCTGACAAATGAGAGGTTTTAGCATTCCTGGGAAGCTTTCAACCATCAAGGGAGGCAGGAGCTGGAGACTTCACAGCCCCAACTCCCTGGTGGGAGTTGTGTCCTACACAACCTTCTTGCTTCCTCAAAGAGTGTGCACCCCGGTACCCCTAAACAGTACGCCTGTTCTGAAGGGCTCCTTATGGCTTTCCTCTCTCCTTGGCCTCCTGCTTTCCCATGACCTCATCATAGACACAGTTTCTTAATGTCCCTTCATCAAGGAACATCACGCTCTTGTTTTAAGGCTGCCATCCTAAAGTCTGCAAATGAGACATTAATTAGCTTTAAAATTTTAATATAGGCACGCATGCTATTTAAGAGTCATTAGTACAGAGACATAGATAGCATGTGTAGCTTCCAATCACATATAGAATGAAAACAGTTTTTTTTAAAAAAACTTTAATTAATTAATATGAGAAAGGGGTGGAAAAGAAAAAATAAACATATGGGGAAAACAAATGTTATATTTCACAGACTCTAATACTACATCCATTGTAGAATATGCCTGATATTTTTAATGCAACCAAAAGAAAAAAAAGAAAAAAGAAAAAGCTGGTAATTACATGCATTATAAGAAGCATTCTAATTTGAAAGATATGAAAATATGTGTCTTATGATTGATGAAATTTAGTGGCATGAAGAAAGATTGTAGAAATAAATATAAATATTCAATAATCGCAACTAATAACACCTGGGAGCTAAATAATTTAAGAGATCAGATTGCCTAACTGGAGTACGCTTAAAAGAATGGCTGTGTGTGGCTTGGAAGTGATTACTTCACACATGGATGGCAGGTAGGTCACACAGAAACAAAAGAAAAGGAGATAAAACTAAGCAAATAAGAACTGAAGCAAGGTACTGCTGCTTTTTCAAATTGAGAGAGATTATATTTACAGATGTCTTTTGTATAAGAAGAGAAACTCCTCACGGGTAAAATCTCAATTCATCAGAAGGCTAAAACAGTGAATCTTCTAAATACTACGTGAGCAAGATGGCCTCAAACTATACAAAAGAAAGGCAGATGTGATGCTGTGCACACCTTTAATCCCAGACACTGTTCTAAACCTTCAAAAGAAAAGAAGGAAGAATTGGAGGGAAAGTGAAAAAGTACCAATTAAATCTAAACAACCATTGATCATTTCAAAATAAAACAAGACATGGCTGGCTGGAAAGATGGCTCAGTAGTTAAGAACACTTGCTGCCCTTGCAGAGAACTGGAGTTCACATCGCTCCCCACTTGGGAGGCAGAGGCAGGCAGAGCCCTGTGAGTTCAAGCACAGCCTGGTCTACAGAGTGAGTTTCAGGACATCTAGAGTTACACAGAGAAACCCCTTCTCAAACAACAACAAAAATATACATGAAGAGAAAAAAGAGTTAAATCCAAGAAAATCTCAAAATTGGAACACATGAGTTTTTTTAATCTTAATTTTTATAGATTAATTAAAAAAATCTGGTTTTGGAAATTATTATTATAACTATAATACAGTGAACATGTATTGAACTTTCTACTCCCAAATTTAAAATGCTGGGTTCCCTTAGCCACATGCAACACTTGTAGAAGTTAGGCATATGTTAAACCAAGGACTAGAATCCATAAATGCTATTTTAAAAGGAGAACTCAATACTGTAGAGATTATCTGACTGCAGACCAATTAAGTTACAAAGCACAGCCAAAGAGAACATAAGCACATTTGGACAATTTAAAAACAACATCCCTAAGTAGCTTTTTAAGGGGGGGGGGATGTCAAAGACAATATTGTAAGGAACATTAGGTAACATTCCACGTGAGAGAAACTGACATGGCAAACTCGACAGGTGCAGAGGAAGCAGAAATTTTAAAGATATTTATAAGTTGTGTTCTCAAGCCTGAAAATTTTTGTTTATTTGTAATTATCTTTAGGATTTTGCTACCAGCACAAGACGAAAATACACCCTCTGATCTCAGGGCTCCTGAGACAGTCAAAGTAACTACACTAGGACATCAGAAGCATACACATCTGTCAAGAACGAACCAAGCGGAAGCAGATACCAAGTCCTAAACACTGACATCACTGGAAGGGCAGATTTGCACCAGTGTTCAGCCCATGTGACATCACTACCCAGAGCACCTGTCTGGAACATCTATACCCAGATTTAGAGGGATGTCAATCATTTTTCTAAGAACAATGAATGGGTTCTTGCTTTGTGTTTGTCAGCAAGTTAAGGCGCTTTCTTCCACTTCGTCTATTAAAGGTGGCACCTCTAAGACTCTTTTAAGCACATGCAAAACAAATACACAGCCCCAACCGCATTGGATAGCACTAAAAACAGCCCCGCCCCACCTCCCTTTCCAAGAACTCTAAGATTTCAGACTTCATTCTTTTTGAAGCCTCTCTCTGTATGTGTGGTGTATGTATTTACTTTCTCATGTGTGTGGGTCCAGCTGTATGCAGGTGCATGTACACATGGAGGTCTGGAGCTGACTTTGGGTGTGTTCCAAGTTTTCTGGGCGATCTCCTGTCTATGTCTGCTGAGTGATGGTACTACGGGAGGCCCATGTCTCGCCAGATTTTGTGGCTTCTGGGTATGTTGACTCTGTTCTTCACAGTTGCTTGGTGAATGCTTTATCCTCAGGGCTATCTCCCAGCCTTCTGCTGGTTAACAATGTGTCATATTGAATAAAAAAACAAATCCCTGTCTATTTACATTAGACACACTTGGAATAATCATTATCTCTACTTCTCTCCCATCTCTTCTTCCTTCTGTCTGGTTTACTTACTCTTCCCACTCTGCTGAGGCTTCTGATACTTTTGTTTGATGCACACACTAAAACGACTTTGGTGTGTTTCATAAGATAGGGATTCTCAAACAGAAGTCTGGTGTAATTTGTTTTTTCCCCCATAGAATCCTGGTTTTTTGGCTTTTATTTATGGTTTGGTTGACACCTGCCCCTGCCCCATCTCTCCTTCATAAGTGCAGTGAATGCACAGACCTTCAGAGACCAGAAAAGGGGGGGGGGCAGATCCCCTCGCTGTAGTTACAAGCAGGGTCATGAGCTATCTAAAGTAGGTGCTGGGAATTGAACTCTGGTCCTCTGCAAGAATAGTATGTGCTCTTAAACAGAGTCATCTCTACACCATTTAATTACAAAAAGCGCAATTTCTGGTCTGTCAAGGGCCTTGAATCCCATAGGATTTCTTTCATAATGTTTTAGCTTCCTTTGCCAGTTCTGGGCTGCGACCAGTCCCTCTGCTTTCTCATGGCCCTGCCCTTATTCTTTTTGGATTTCTTTTTTTCTAATATGCAGGGTTGATGGTTACAAGCTTTGAGAACCCTTGCACACGAGTGAATTCCCATGACTGGGTTGGGACTGCATCCCTTGATCTTCCACCTGCAGGAGTGACCACTGACCTTTGGCCTCTGGAGTGCTTCTGTGAGTTCATGCCAAGGCTTCTCCCCAAGGCTGAACAGATAAATCGGGATTCCACACAGGCCTTAAAGCTCCCACCTGGCTGGTCTCACAGGGACTCGGGTGGTCACTACCACCACCCCCGGAAGCATGCTCAGCCTCTCTGTGTTCCAGTGTCCTGCATTTGCACCAATATGTCTCTCTTACATACAATCTCACTTAGAGCAGTTCACACAAGCTCTAGACTTGCACAGTGTCTTGACGTTTGTTTTTCCCCATGAGCTGATAGTTTGCACCTAGAGTTCTACCTCCAAACCTCGCTCAGATTTCTGAGGGCTCATTCCTCTGCCATTTAGCTTTGGAAATTGCTGGCGAGGTCTTCTGTCCTTTTGATTTTTGGTCCTCTGTAGAAAAAGAACACATTTTTTTCATCTCTGAAAGCTTTTGAAATTTTTCCTTTATCCTACAGATACAGAAATGTCGCCGGCAGGGATCCAAGTGTGTGTGTCACTTTAGAAATTCTCTCTGCTTAATATTTTATGGATTCTTTAAGCCTAAGGGCAGGGATTCTTTGCTATTATTGCTCGATGATTTTCTTCCCTCTTGAACCACCCTGTCTATCCATTCCGTTCCTCTGAGATTTCTTAAAAAAAAAAAAAATCTGGCCCTATTTTGAACTCCTGAGAAGTGTATTTGTGAAAGCTGGTTTAGTGACTTTGTTGTGGTCCTGATGGTTGGAACATGAGACCTTCAGAGCAGCCTGGAGAAACTGGGCAAGATTCTGGTGGTGGGGAGGAGGGGAGGCACGAGATGAAGGGTCCCACAGCAGGTGTGTATGACTCTGCAGTCTCGAAAAGTGAGCTGTGTGCTTAGATAGCATGCCGTGTTATAGAGAGTTTGCTTCCGTGCAAATTGCCTCTATTTTCTAAATCTACATGCTCACAATATGTAATTGCCCACTAAAGGGAATCTGCCTGTGTGTGAAGCCCTTTGGCCATTCCTTCAAGAATCTGGCAAATCTGAAGTGTGGAGAAGGACAAGTTGCTTGTTAGGGCACATGGCATGAAGAACAAGCTAAAGGAGGCCCCTTACACAGACGACTTACATGTGGACACATGCCTATGATCGAGCCTTCTCATTGCAGTGACCAGACACTTGACAAGCAGCAACTTAAGGTGGAAAGAGTGTGTTTGGGCTTAAGAACAGATGTAGCTGGGGCTGGAAAGATGGGATTAATGGTTAAAGAACACTGGATGCTCTTCCAGAGGACCGGAGTCTGATTCCTAGTACCCACATGGTGCCTCCCAACCATTCGTAACTCCAGTTTCAGGGGATTCTGGCTTCCTAGAACAATGTAGACATGTGGTACACAGACGTATATATAGACAAAACGTCCATACATACCTAATAAAAATAAAATATAAGTAGAATGAGGGGGAGAAGGGATGAGAAACACATGGCAGCGGGGGAATGAGGTAGCTAGTCACCATGTAAGAGTCCAGGGAGCAGAAAGTGGACAGGAAGGGGTAGACCTAAAAGCCTCAAAGTATAGACAAGCAGAGGTGTGCCTAAAAGCCTCGAGGAGCAGACAGGAAGGGGTGGGCCTAAAAGTCTCAAAGAGTAGACAGGAAGGGGTAGGCCTAAAAGCCTCAAAGAGCAGACAGGAAGGGGTGGGCCTAGAAGCCTCAAAGAGCAGACAGGAAGGGGTGAGCCTAAGAGCCACAAGCCTCAAAGCTGGGAGAAATGGCTCAGTGGCCCACTGAAGGCGGGAGGAACGCTTTATCCACTTAGACTCTGATTCTGGCATCAGGGAGGCCCAGGCCCAGAGAAATAAGTTGGATATTCTAAGAGAAGGGAATTATATACAAACTAAGTTACCATGATTTAACAGTGGTTCAATGTCCTCAGACTTTATATATCCAATCAATAGGAGGCCTTCTTTCCAATTTTTGCTGTTTCTTTTCAAGGTGCAAACAGCTCTCTTTCATTGCTTGTAGGTTGTCTAAATTAACACCCTATGCATTTATCCATAAATGAGGCCATGATACATTGTAGGTTTCTTGCCTCTGTCAAGCAATGGGCATTCTATAATAGCTTTGTAAATACAGGAAGAATTGGAGAGATGGCTCAATGGTGAGAGTGCTTGCAGCCTTTGCAGGGCAGATGGAGTTCAGTTCCCAGCACCCACATCAAATAGTTCATAACTTCCAGCCACTCCAGCTCTGGAATCTTACACCCTCTTCTGGCCTCCACAGGTACTTGTTTACATATGGGTGTGCACACAGAGATGCATACTTGTATGTTGAAATATAATAAGTTCTTTTTTGTAAAGGAGCTTTCTATATAGAATGGAGCCCTGTCTGACTCAGGGACAGCAATGCAGAAAGAAAGCAAAAACAAGGCCCCTGCTGCATGTAGCCAAATCTTCACCTTTCAGGTGAAAGCTACAGTCTTGCACATGTAGACACTTCCCCAATACTCCATCTTCATGGCTGTTTCCCAGGAAGGGGTGGAGAAGAAAGGCTCAAATCCCTAGAAAATCAGGATGGAGTCTTCAATCAACAGGAAAGAAGCACCATAATCTTCGGGGTTTAGTCTTCCAATAGCAACTGTCAAAACACTGCTTCAACAATGTACATACGTGAGAACCTGTCCCTACTCATCATCTGGGAAGTGGAGTCATCGAATTGTTCCATTTAAACAACTTCATTTTTGCATTGCATGAAAGCAGGTAGGAAGTCATATTAAGAGACCATCCAACAGGACTGGAGAAATCAGCAGTTAAAATTGCTCTCTGTTTTTGCAGGGTACCCCAGTTTGGTTCCCACCACCAGTGTCAGGTGACTCAATTGCATTCAACTCTAGCTCCAAAGGACCCGATGTATTTTCTGGCCTTCACAGGCTCCTGTACTTACATGAGCATGCCTGCACATACTTGAGAGAGAGAGATAAAGAGATGGGGGGGTGTATCATCAGATGACCAGAACTGTGGACACTTTCTGTTTGTTTTAATAGTTGACAATACCCTTCCTGTTATCTTCTGCTCATTCCCTGCTCCCACCCTCTCTCCCACATTGGGTTCTAGAGTGAACATAACACACCATAAATAAATGGTGCCTGGAAAGTATATCCAAAGCTTCAGCACCATCTTCCCTTTCCACTCAGGACAAGAAACGGGCCAGATAGGTGGGCTCTCTAGCTTCCTTTCCTGGTTTGTGGCCTGGGAAAATGTCATACTGAAGTATTGAGAGAGAAAAGAATGACATCTGGCTTTATTGGACGGTGCCCAGGTATCCTACTAGAGACATTGTTTTTCTGACCCAGGCTTGAAGAAAGAGGTGAACAGTCCCAAACAGGTTCAGAGACAAATGAGTAAAATTGGGAGTGGGGGTGAGCTTCTCCATGGACTAGCTTTCCAGTCCTTGAGTGCAGAGCACAAGCAGTCCTCTCATGTCCCCACAGAATACAGAGTATGCAAGCATTAATCCATAGCTTTGACATTTGAGATATGATAACTGCCGGTGGTAAGGCACACTTGTTGCCCTCCACATGGCAACCTTTGGATATCTGACACCCCGACAATGACACAAGCAGCCCAGACATTGAAGAACACCTAGTGATGGTGGTTCTCTCAGGCAGACTAATCTTGTACCTCACAGGGATTTTGCTGGCTCAACAAACAGGGGAAGAGCGGCCTTGTGATCTCCCTGAAGAACTACAAAGCACATATTATCTCAATAAGTTACAAACATGGCTTACAAAACCAACAGCAGACACCTAGTCCGGGCTGGAGTTGTCAGCTGGCACGAATGACAGTTCCCAGAATCAGCAAGTAAGAACATGAAGATGCTGAAGGGCATTAAAAGTAAAACCATAGGACATTCAGAAAAATGCCACTTTGGGAGACAATATTTTTGTCTTACCTTTATTTCAAGTGGATGAACGGAGACCAGGAGTCACAGGAGATATCTGTTGTGTTTGATGAAGAATAAGGAGCCCCATTTCCACATAGATAATAGTATTCACATACACAGTAGCACAAAGATCAGGCACAAAGAGCCTGGGTATAAAAGAGCCTCACTGAGTTAGGCAGAGAGGATAGAATGTCCTGGAGCCTCCTGATTGATCAGGTATAGAAGTTAGGGGTGACTTCCAAATATTCCCGCTAGGTGGCAGTGTTGATTAGTCCACAAGTCAGTGAAGCCTTCTAGGAATTCTCTTTGAGTTGAGTCTCCAATGGCAAGCCTTGCTCCCTTCTCCTGTGCTTCACCCCTTTAAAGACAACGGGGGCAGCACAGAATCTGTTTCCAGAACCTTCGAAGTCATTCATAGTATCTAATCTCTTCCATCTACCATACAAAATCAAGAGAAACCACACTAAGACAGATCAATTGTTCTGAATGTTAATTGATAAGGAGGCTGGGGGTCTGGGAGAGTAGTCACTTTTGCTCCCCACAGCATAGGAGATTGGATTCAAACACATAAGGGTATCTCATGCTGCAGAATTACCCAACTACCCCTTTGGCAAATTAAGCTCCTTAAATTCTGCCATGGCATGCCTTTTTTTCCTGAACTAGGCATGGCTTCCACTCTTGACCCATTTAGGGAGATTTGATTACTATTGACTTTCTGCCATTGCTTTACCTAATCCAAATAGTCAGGGACTTAGGTCTAAGGGGGTATGATGGCCAGGAACCCAAAACTGCAAACACATTCTTCCTAATCCCCTACCAAAGCAGTCAGGACTCTCTTGCTTATGACAGAAATCCAATTAAGTATATCCTAGACAGAAAGGAAGTGCTACTGGCACAGGGTGGTTGCTGGTACAGCTGAGGGCTTTGGATAAGCGAGGATCATAGCTATTTCTGGCGCATTCTTGCAGACATTCTCTATTGCTTTGAGTGTAGAGCCCTCTGTCTCTATTGGGAGATTGTATTTCTCTCTCTGATGTTGACCTTGGAAACTTCTGAAATGGATAGAATAAGGCATTTAGGCTAAGTTCACCATCACCAAACACTGAATCTCTATTTTATTTCTCAATTGAAGTCACTTTTGCCAGTGTAAAATCACCTTGTTCTCTAGAACAGTAGAACACAGACACTGGCCATGACACACGTGGAAAATATGAGAATCCCTTCCCCATAAATCTGTTTCAATGATACTTAAGTTCCACTATCTTCTCTTTCTCTATTGATAGTGAGAAATGTAGATATCTCCCTTCTCTTGGGAGATGTTAATTCCCAGTGAAATTGAAAGCCAGGAATAAATATAGTAAGAATTCTGAAACTTTGGTTCCTTTTAAAAACACAGAATTACAAGAATGTGTTTTTTGTTTTAATCCTAGGTGTGGGGATATGGGGCTGCTTCAGATTGTCCGTAGCAGCTGACTATGATTTGGTGCAGGTAGCTTTTCCTACCCTACCTAAGTTCTTGGAATGGATTACCAGCCCCTACCTAGATTCCTTTGAATTCACAGATAAAAAACATAGACACACATGTTATTTAATTTCAACTTGCCTTTTTGGCCCTATTGCTGGGTGCTACTTATCTCTTGCCTGGAGAAGCATACCCTTATCAATATTCTTAGCTCCACACCTCTCCACCTGCCCTCAAATTTAGTTACTCAGTTACATCTAGAGCCAGCTAAACACTCCCAACCACCCGCCTGTAAGAGTGTCCTATGGCCACTCTGTCTGAGGTTTCTCATGCCTGATTACCTTTTCTCCCTCAGAAGCATGGCGAACTCTCTCTCATCTCCTTGTGTCTGTCTGCTTGCCTCCAGGGACCTGGAAGTCCTGCCTATTCCACCCAGCAATTGGCCCATGGCTTCTTTACTGACTGATCAAGAGCCAATTGGAGAACAGGACCTTAACATCAGAACCACTCGTACAATGATTTGCCTTGTGCTCTGATGATTTTCCCAGCTGCAGATAGTTTCTGGGATTGTGGGGACTCTTTGGCGGGTATATAAATGGGCCCCAAGAGGTGGATGCATTGTTGTTGGTTGTGGTTTGTTAAGTAGTCATGGACAAAGAAGAAAGTTGATATCTGGAGAACAAAGATTAAACTTTCCTCAAGGAACGTGACACCCCTAATCGGTAAGAAGTATAAGCATAACACTGCTTCCTTTCTGATGCCTGACTTTATTCAGGAATCCTTTTCTTTCCTCTCTATCCCTTTTTCTTCTCTTTTATCTAGTGTTAGGGGGTTGAAAGATTGGAAGAAAGGGGGTGGAAAAAGGTGGAAGAAAAAAGAACCCATCAAATAGTCAAAGGTACACTAAAATAACTAATTTTCTTACTTATCCTTAATACTGCCTGGTTAGAGTCTGACTATGATGAGTCAGCTCATTCTCTGACAATCTTAACCTTTGCTGTGCAGTGGGGCTGGTGCTTGAGAACTGTATCACTAATATTGTCTGGTTGGCTTGCTTGTCATTGGCTCAGCCAATAAGAGCTGGAGGCAGCTACAGACACTAAGGCAGATGAAGTGGTGAACAGGGAAATTAAGGTACACAGAAAGAAGAAGAGAAGAAGTCTGGGCTTCTGTTTTATTGGACTACTAGTGATGACCATTAATACAGTTGTCAATTGTATGTTCCGTGTGCACTGAAAGCTATATTTCTAAGTCCTTTGTAGTTGGTCAGGCTCATAGGACCAACTCAACCAATGTCTTATAAGTGGAAATGGCTAGAAAGGATGAGTTTCTATTTAGAGCTGAGCACTTAATTCTGGTATTGACTTTTCCAGAATGTTCTTTCCAGGGTTATCACCTGCCAAGTTCAAAGTAGCAATTGTTCCCCAGAGTGGATGTAATGAGCTTGTGCAAGTCAGCTCGGTGTGGACATGAAACATGACATCGAAATAAGGCCACCAATATTCAGATGTGACGTTGGCACTGGTGTAAACTAAAATGTTTTTAATACAGGAGAAGCCCAGTGAAATCCCTGAATTGTCTATGTGCTTCTCCCTAAGCCTCTCAGAATCTCCATGAGTACTATAGACCCTGCCTGGAGTGCTGCAAAGTAGATCTTTAGTCTTCAAGTCATGTTCTGTACATACACACATGCACAAATGCATACAGGTCTGAACATTCATGATGTTCTAGAGTCTGGTGCCAGCTTGACTGCAGTCTTAGGGCTACCCAGATCCTAAATGATTTCACTTACCAGCACCAGCACCACAGTTTGTTTCCTTTCCAGTAGAACTATTGGTTCTGCGGGGAAAACAAAAGACTCCAGAGTGGCTGATGAGAAAGATTTGTTGTTGTTGTTGTTGCTGTTGTTGTTGTTATTATTATTATTATTATTATTATTATTATTATTATTATTATTATTGAGTTGTGTCAGCCAAAAGCCATTCCAACTACCAGAGATCAAAGATTGAAGTTTTGAATTGTACTTCGCACATTGACCTGCCCTCTCCATGCCCAATGGGGTTAGCCTACAAGAACTCATTATAAGCACAATCTCATCTTCAAGAATGAATGTCCCCTGACTTTATGAAACACGATGCTATGCAAGCCAAGGAAAGATACAAAGTCATTTCATTTTAAAATCTTAGAGTGGCTCCACACAGAGACTTCAAACTTTAAATGCACTGCTTGACTCCTCAAATTATCTTACGTGATCTGCCATGATTATAGTCTGATAGTAGATAGTATTTCCAGGGGACTCTGGCATGTCAGTCATCCATTCAGATCGGGGTTTCTTGAAGAAGGCACAATCCATACTTTTCCTCTCAGTACTCACTCTAGGCAAAAATTATATAGGTGGTCCAGGAAGTGTGACTGCCATCTTCTAAGATAGCTCCCAGTGATGCCAACCTAGTGGTTTTGATATTCTTGTATAGTCCCCTCCATCTTTGAACTATTGCACTCTCTTTCTCTTTCTCTCTGTATATGTATGTATATGTTCATATATGTATATATACAAATATATCTGTAAACATATACACATGTATACATATATGTAGTATATGTACATACACATATAGATGTATACACACATATACATACATATATATATATATACATATATATATGTATGTATATGTGTGTATACATCTATATGTGTGTGTGTATGTTGACCGATAGCTCAAGGCAAAAGTAATCAAGTGTCACTTTTTTTAAAAGTATTTTATTTATGTGAATATGTGTGGCCTACACCCATAAAAACGTGTTGAATCACCTGGATCTGGAGTTAGAGGCAGTTGTCTTGGTTACTGTAGGGAAAAGGTAATTGCTATGTATTTTCAACCATCAGGGAGTGTTGTGGTGAGTTCAATAAGGGAATAAGCTGAGCCTACACTCTTTCCACAGCCTGGGAGGAGTCAAGGAAAGCAGACAACTGTGTGAATACCTTAATGATGACCCTCTTGCTCTGAAAGCTTGACAGTCCAATCGTAACCTCCTGAGCCACAACCACCAAGTGAACCAATCCCCAATTCCATACACAGAAACTGTGTTTATGCCTGGATAATCTGTCAAGAGAAACCATGTGAAATAATGCCTCTCATCTTAATCTGCTTGATCTGCTTAATTTGCGTCATAATGGCTGCTGTGGCTTGAATATGGCTTGTCTTATCTGAGATTCATGTTGAAATCTAATCCCCATTATGAGCTATTAGGAGTTGGAACCTTAAGAGATGATGAATGCCTAGCCCCACGCATGGATTAATCCATTCACACCATCGGAGGATTAGTGGGTTATCTGGGGAGTAGGCTAGTTGGGCTGGATCCCTGGTACGCACTGTGTCTTTTGATACATGACACCTTTGTGACCTTAGGACTGTGTCAGCAGGGAAACCACTTTTTCAGACACAACTAACTAGGCCATAACTGAGAGCCAAAGCAAGTCTCTTTTCTTTATACTTACCCCATGTGTGGTATTGTGTCATTGGTAACTGAAAACACACTAAGACAATGCAATTATGAAAAACCAGTGCCTCTCTGAATCCTAGAACCTTCCTAAACTCCCGGTGGTTAAAATTGCCTAGGAGCACGATGCAGTATCCAGCCCGACATATGTAATTCAACCCTGGGGACCACAGCCCCCATCCCTAGTCCAGATGCCCTACATATCACCTTTATTTGGCAGGAGTGGCTAAACAAACATGTCTATGATCAGAAGAAGGGAGGCAAGATTTTAATTTTCACTTAAAAATTTCTCCAGGAGGCTGGAGAGAAGATTCAGTAGTTAAGAGTGTGTGCTGGTCTTGCAGAAAACCTGAGTTCAGCTCCTAGTACCCGTGTTGCACTGCTCACAACTCATAACTGCTTATAATTTCTATCTCCTGCATCTAGCACCCACTTCTGGCCTCTGTAGGTACTGCACTCATTTGTACAGATCCTCCATTCAAATGAATCTGTAAAAAATAATTGTCACTTTTATTTATTTGTTTATGTATGTGTATATGATTGGATATATCCTGGGGGATAGACAGAGGGAGAGCATAGGCGGGAGAGCCTGGACAATTCTTAAATCTCAGCAGGACTAGATGGAGGGCATAGTTGTAGCCTTATCCAGTCACATGTAACATTGTGTGTTGATCTGACAGATAAGTTCTCTCACTGACAAAGTAAGGATCCAGAAACAAGAGATGTGTCTAGAACAGATGCTCATCCAGAAGAACTGAACACTTTTAAGAAGTGCTATGCTCTGCTGGCTTAGTGATGACTGTACACATAGCTCCCCTGCAGGGTCCCCCCCC
>JADRCD010170472.1:0-24758 GCA_019843815.1 Montemys delectorum | reverse complement strand
GTGTATGAGAGAGTGTGTATGCATGTGTGTAAAGTGTGTGTGAGTGTATGCATGTGTGTGTACCTGTGAGTGTGTGTGAGAGAGTGTGTATATGCATGTGTGTGAAGTGTGTGCATGTATGTGTGCCTGTAAGCATGTGTATAAGAGTGTATGTATGCATGTGTAAGTGTATGTTTGTGGGCCTGTAAGCATGCGTGTGAGAGTGTATATATGCATGCATGTGTGTGTGTGTGTGTGTGTGTGTGTGTGTCTTCTAAGCCACCTCTGTTATCTATAAATAAAGCTGGCCCGCGTGAGAACAGAGTGGAAAGGCTCTCCACAGTGCAGCGCAGGATGTTGTTTTTATTATTGTCCTGTTTCTTCCCAAACACCAAGGCAGCCTTCCTAGCCCCAGCAAAGGTCACTTCTCATTGTTTGAACACCTGCTCTCTTCAAAAAGGAACACAACTTCCCCAAGCCATTGAGAAATCCAGCCCTCCCCCCCATATTTCACTCCTGATAAATACTTCCGAGTGAATAACACGTGTCCATCCAGTTTCTGCCGGTTTGTTTGGGATTTCACGTCCCGTCTCTTGCGATATCATTTTTCACAAGGCTCATAATAAGACCATGGCCTTGATACCCACGGCATGGAGCTAATTGCAAACAACAGCTGGCCTGTTCATAAAACAAAAGTGACATGTTTAGTCACCCACGAGACCGGGAGACAAGGATTACTAACAGCTCAACAACATAAGCAAGGCGCAGGCAGCTGACGGGGAGGGAAATCAGCTACTTTTTTTTCTTTTTTGTCTATCCTATTAAACCATCAGGATTTGTAGAAACATCTTAGTTTTAAAGACAGGAGGCTGGAGGTTGCTTCCCCCCACCATCCCTTCCCCCTGCCCCGGCTGCTTCCCAGGCTGGTTTCAGTTTATCTTCAAGTTCAGCATTCCCTAGACCCAGCCTTGACCCAGACCAGGGCAAGGTGGGTGCAAGCCTCTATCTCCTGAAGGTTGAGCTTCGTCTATCTGCGGCATTCCTCAGCATCGTATGGGCTCCAATTTCAGATCATGAAGCCCGCCTGTGCTACGGAGGAGTATAAATACCAGAGGAAAACCTTCTGGGAATATGCCTGCCTCAGCCTTTCAATTTGTCGAGTGGCTAATCCTTCTCATGCCAAAGACATTTCTTTGGAGTCATTTTGACTCTCTGGAGAGATGGCTCAGTGGTTAAGGACACTCGCTGCTGCTCTTGCCAAGGACCGAGTTCAGTTGCCAGTACCCACCACAGCTCACAGAAGTCTGTAGCTCCCATTCCCGGGGATCACATGCCTTGCCAGCACCGCCCTTACATGCACATACCCACACACAGACACACGGGCATACATGTAATTAAAAACATACAAATAGGTCTTACAGGACAAAAGCTCGGTAAAACTGAGTTCATGAAATGCCAGTCTGGGCTGCCATTGGGGGTTCTTTCTCTGTATTGCTCAGCTGCCTGTGTTCAGAATTCGAAAGTTTTTGCTCATGTGCTTATGTAGAATAATCAGTCTGTGATTTTAACAACTGTGTCCTGTTAATGTTATCAGGGTTATGCTGGCTTCTTCATAAGATGGGATGCGTTCCTTTCTTATATTTTCTGAGAATTTACGTAAGGTTGTTTTTGTGTCTTTATGCTTGATAGAAACCAGCTGGGGTCTGGAATTTTCTTTGCGGAAGGTTTTCAATGAAGAAATGTCAACATGGCTTATAGCACAGCGTGGCCCAAGCTTCCTGCTTCATACAGGTCTGTCTCAGTAGGTTGTGTTTCCATCTGACAATTCGACCATTTCCTGCTAGTTGTGAGATTTCTTTTATTCAGTCGCTGATGATACTTGACACTGTTGCTTTACTATCCCTAGGCTTTGTGGTGACAGCATACAGTCTCTGTAACATCAGGTGGGTCTTTAGTGACTCCATACCATCTCTCTAAGATCAGTGGGGTGTTAGTAACTTCAGGTTATCTCTTTAATACTTGTAGTGTCTGTGGTGACCGTGCCCCCTCCGCCATGCCTGCCGGATAACCACTGCTTTGCTTTTGTCTTCATTCCATTCAGTATTTATGGAGGCCGCCCTTGGCTGGTTCATTTTCTTATTTATTTCCTGCTTTAGCCATCCACTGTTGCATAACAAATGAGCACTCCTGCCTCCGTATAACTTAGACAACATGTCACACATATTGACCCTGAGTTCTATGGTCAGCAACGGGTACAGCTCAGGCGTCCCTGCCTGAACACTGCTCACAGGCTGAGGAGTCAAGGGGTTGGCACAAAGGCTTGGAGCAGCCTCCAAGGTGACTCATTGAGCTGTCAGCAGCGTGGGGATCCTGTCTCCTCAGCTGTTGGCTTGAAGACTCTGGAGTTCTTTGTTGGCACTGGCTGGAAGAGGCTCCCTTTGTTCCAGTCCACAGTGGGGATGAGGGACTTGCCACAGGCTGATCAATGCCCGGTGGTGACTAACTCCCGGAGAGTGAGCAAGCAGGATGGAGCTGGGAGGAACAGTGGGAGCAGGAGTGGGGTGGAGGTGGGGAGAGCCAAAGACATCTGGCCACCTTGTCTCCCAAAAGCCAGGAAGTCAGAAGCTGTGGCACTTCTCAACTGCTTTATTCTTCTTTCAAGTTTCCTACTTCTTAGTACCCAAGTTTCTCCACTCCTCAAACAAGAGGGTCACAGATTCAGCCCATTTTATGATTTCTATGATAAATATTCAATAGAGACTGAGGAATGGGGCAGAGTTATTAGTATTTAGTATTGGCTATTCATATTTTGATTAGTGCTTCCCTTAGTCCTTTAGTTTCTTTCTCATTGATGGATTGTATCTTTGCACAAAATTCTTGACTGATGCTCTCTGCCTTGGAGCTGCGTTTTAGCTTCTGTTCTTGTCATGTTTTGGCCGTGTCTAGACCCCATGATAGAAACAGCATTGCCACAGGAGCTGTTTAACAATCAAGGCAGTTCCTTCCCACCTGTAGCTCTGATGGCTTTTCCATACCTGTAGCTGACAGAGCTCAGGCAGTTGTTGCACAAAAGGACTGGGTCATGAAACACTGCACTGTAGAGTCAGGACTTAGCAATGGGCACTCAAAACCAAGTACACTTATATTGCTAATTTATTTGTGTATGTTTGTGTATCTCTGCATGTGAGTATGTCTGTGGGCACACACATGCCACAATGGGCACGTAGAGGTCAGGGGACAACTTGTAGGGGTCGATTCTGTATGGGTTCCGCAGGTTGAACTCAGGTTATCAGAGTTGACTACAGTCACCTATTAGCAGCTGAGCCATCTTGCCTATTCTCCACCTTATATTCTGAAGCCATGTCTTTTGCTGATTCCATAACTCATCATTATAGCTAGGCAGGCTGGCCAGGGTGGTCCAAGGATTCTTTTGTTTCTGCCTCCCTAGCCTTGGGGGGCACACAGCACCATGCTTGGATTTTCTGGAATTTGAACTAAGTTCTGCATGTTTTCAGCACTTTAGTCATTGACTCTCTTGCTCAGCGCTTAATTCACATAAGGTTTAGACCTTTCCTCCTCATGTTACCCTTTCCCACTATGAATTCACCTCCCAATCATCAGTCTAGTCATCTGCACATCTGTTTAGACACCGGCGTGCTCAAGGCCTTCTTTGGGAACTGAGACCCTCACCCCTGTTCCTTGAGGAAGACCATGAGATGAACAAGAGAAGTGAGAGAACCCCAAGACCAGAAGACAGGAGGACAGGTGTATAGGGTATAGGGCCATCTGCTGTCTGTCTCTCTGTCCGTCTGTCTGTCTATCTATCTATCTATCTAGCTATCTATCTATATCTTTGTACATATCTACTGTATATATGTCACCCTCTCCGCATTCCTGTGCAATGGTTTGTTACTCACACTTTCTGGTTCTCAGAGAGACCGTGATGACCTCAAAGATCGAGTCTGCTTGGGTCTGTACATACTCTCTACTATGGCCTTTTGGGGCTGAACTAGAGCACCATCCAGGCCACACTCCTTCCCAAAGCTCTGGATCCCTTTGTGAGCATGCTTTGATGATTGACAGGGGCATCTTTGAGCTCCTCAATGCTGATGTTGGCTTTCTAGTCATGCACCCTTACCCAGCATGACAGTTTACTACTCTAAAGCTGCTTGAGCCTCTGCCCTCAGCTTGCGTTTCCTCCAAGGAGTAACCGTCCCATCCCCTAGCCATGACCAGAGGCAAGCCCAATTTGGGGTATGACACATCTTCTGACAGAAACAGGGTAAGGACCCATGAGCACACCAAAGCCTGCGAACCTAGCCCTCTGAGAACTGGTGAAAGGCCACAGCTCAGAGCATAATATAAATACCTGTGGTGGGCCAGCATCCATCTTGTGGGTGAAGGAATTATTAGCGGTATGCTGACCTAGCATGAATTTGCACAGAGCTAAGAGATGTTATTGATGGTGCTTCTCATTCTTCAGGCTCTGAGAGCCACACCTGGTACTGGCATGTAAACACAGCAGGCCTGTGTTCAATAACTGCCGTAAGACCCTGAACTCCCCCTGTTTAGGGCTTTGGGCACTGCACTTAAGACTGACCCGGCACCAGGAATTCCAGTCACAAGGAGAGCTGGAGATGTCAAGCTGTTTATCACACCAGAACTGGTTCTTATCTTCTCGGTGAAAGATTAACCAAGACAAGCCTCAGAGCTCCATGTGGACCTGTCCCCACCCTGAAGCCTTCTACCTAGAGAATGGAATTCCACCACCGTTTCTCCCTGACCTAACTGAGACCTGGTACCTCAATGAGGGTGGTGGCTGAGCTCTAACCCACGTTGCAATTTTCACCGGGAAACAGTCTCAGATTCCACATCCTTTACCTCTAGGTGACCTTCAAAGGCCAGAGGCATCCCCATCCTTCAGGGATATTTCTTCCTGGCCTGGCTTCTTCCTCAGTTAAATTCTAGCACAGTTGTTTATGGTTTTAGGTTGTAAATGTCAGGGGAAAAAACCAGCTTGGGTTGACTAGCTGTTTACTGTCTGGCAGTCCCTCGAAGTGGGGGCTGACCCAGTGTTAACTGGGTCAGAGCTTACTGTCTTCTCTCTTTTGGCATCTCATTCTTGGTACAGAATTCACAGTGTCTGTCTTGAATCTCTCCAGCCTATCTCTCTCAGCTCTCTCCACTCCCCCAAGTCCAATAGTGTAAGACTCGTTACAGAGCCTATAGGTGCTAGGATACCTGGATGACACTTTCTGTTTGTAGTACTGGGGATTGAACCTAGGGCCTGGTCCATGCTAGGTAATTGCTGTACCATGACATTTTATTTCCAGCCCTTAACACATTTTTACAGAGAGAGAGAAAAACAAAACCAAAACCAAAAATAAAACCCAAAAAACAAAAAACTTGAGACAAGGTCTCAGCAGTTTGCCCAGGATGGACTCGAACTCAGCCTGTGTTTCGGTCTGACCTTGAACTTGTTTGTGATCTTTCTGTCTCAGCCTCTGGAGTTCATAGTAGGTGGTCCTTATGGATGTGGAGATGGAGGGTGTAAGAGCTTCCCCACCTTAACCCAGACAGCAGGAGAGAAGGCAAGACTTACCTATGGATTTTCTAATGGAGAACCCAGCTTCTTAAACTATGGCCTTTAATGTGGGGGCTGCAGAACATTTGGCAACAGGAAAAGATTTCTGAACATACAACCATGAAAAATTAATTCAGATTCAAACATCAATGAATCTGAGGGCTTCTGACAGAACTGGCCTGTACTGAATCACACAGCTGCACTGCACACACATACACACAGGTTGTTGCACTTTGGGGATCCTCGGGCCGTATGACCCCCAGAAAGCACGGAAACACCTGAGAGACTGTGGCATGTCACGGACTTCAGGAGTTTTACTGTGCACACAGAGTCACCTGCTCTTGTAGAAGCCATGTCACGGCTTCACTGTGGAAAGCGGAGGTCTCTCTACTATTATCCTAGCAGCCTTCCTCAGCATTTGCCAATCGGGTTGATTTATCATTGGGTTGGATTGTGTTAGAATGTCGAATTCTAAAAACAGTTGTTTGAGTTGTGGACTTGAGTTTCATATTTTAAAAATATCTTTAAATAAAGTTTGTCTTGGAATTAGGATGGAATTCCCAGCAATTTCTGAAGTAGGCCTAAACATATTTCTTCCAATTTGTACCATGGACTTATATGAAGGAATTTTTTCCATTAATTAACTAAGTAATAAGTAATTTACTTTACATCCTGATTGGAGCTTCCCCTCTTTCTTCTCTTCCCAGCCCCTCCCTCTCTCCTTCCTTCCCCTTACACCCCTCCCTTTCTCATAAGAGAAGGGAGGACCCCCCCCCATAGATATCAACCCGCCTTGGCATATCAAGTGTAGTAGGACTGGGCATCCTCTTCCACTGAGGCAAGACAAGGCCGTCCAGTTAGGGGAAAGGGCTCCAAAGGCAGGCCACAGAGTCAGAGACAGCCCTTGCTCCCTCCTGCTGTTAGAGGTCCCACAGGCATGAGGACCAAACAGTTTTCTTAGCATCAATAGCTACAAAACACCAGTCAGGGCTGAAAACCACGGAAGATGCTCTGCCTTTGAGCCAATCAACTGTAAGCAAATACTTTTTTTTTTCTTTTTCAGGTGTTTATGTCAGGCATTCTATCACAGTGACTAAAAGCTAACACAAAAGCTAAAATAGATCTCTACAGCCCAAGGTCAGGGCTCCAGAAGATCTAGGACAAGAAGGAGGGGGCTGCTGCAGAGCTCACTCTCCACAGCGCTGAGCCTCAAACTCTGCTTGATGATGAGCCTGTGGGTGTCTCTCCTCCACACTGTCCCTCAAATCAGAAGCCCAGAACCTCTCCACTCATTGCTCAGTGTAAGTAGTAGGCACAGTCTAGACAAAATACAAGTCATGTCCTGACACAGATTGCTAAAGAAACACATGAGATTGTAAGAAAGGAAAAAGTCGGATGTACAAATGCCACTGTGTGTGTGTGTGTAGGCCAGAGGACAACTCTGTGAAGTTGGCCTCTCCCTCCATCTTTACATGGACACCAGGCATTGAGCTCAGGCCCTTGCACGATGAGTGAGCTGCCTGCTGAGCCATCCTGTGAGCCCAGGGGCAAGGATTTTGATCCATCCCTCCTTCATATAGACATTGTCTTCATCCAAGTCAGACACAGAAAGAACTCAAAGCAATCATAATAAATGGCCTGGAGAGACAGCCCAGTCTATAAAGTGCTTGCAGAGCAAGCAAGAGGATCCTCAGGAAGCACATGAGAATGGTGGTGCGGTGCACTCCTTGGTGACACCAGAGATAAGTGGATCCCTCAGGCTGGATGCCAGGCTGTCTATCCTAATTTGTAAACTCTAGGTTCAGGCTAGAGACCTTCTCTCAGAAAAGATTAACTGACTAAAACAAATAAGAAGGTGGATGACACCTGAGGAATTCCACCGAAGGTTGGCCTCTGGCCTCCACACGTACACCCACATTCACATCCAGCCACACCCTTAACACACACACTGTCAATAATAAAGAACCGTGCTATGGCAACATCTAGATAAATTGATAAGAAACACATGAATAGGAAGAGTCTGTAGCAGGTTAGAATTACTAGTAAACATCTCCACAAGAATAAATTCAATTAGTAAATAAGATGGAAAATGTTCACTCATCTGGATAATCAGGAGATGTAATTAATCCCCCTCAGGGGAAATGATTAAGAATATTCACCTCTGGGAATTTATCCTAAAGGGAGCAACCTGTCTGTGTAAATTTATTTTCAGTGAGAAGGTGGCATTGAATATCATTAGAACATCATTCACAGGGGACTGCAGACAAACACTCAGAAAGCTGGTCAGCTCAGGGTCTGGGATGTGGTGTTATCCTTACACCTCCCACATACAAAGGAGAGCAGGGCTCACCTTTCCTTCATCTTCATGTGTAGACTCTGAGTGACTCTTGATGGGCCACACCCATGGACAGGGTAAAGACAGCTCATCTTAAGAGGTACACAGTCATCAGAAAACCCACAGGGAATCATGGAGGGCATGAAGATAGCAGATGGGGAAGCTAGCTTATATTCCAACCAGACTCACGCACATACACACATTCACACAGAAACACACACAAGACATGAACACACAGACATACACACATATAGATGCACATATACACACATGGAGACACACTCATACAGACATACACAGACACAGACACCACACACATATACACACAGACATGCATATGCAGACATACACACACACACTCACTCACATATATAAATGTAGATATATACATGTATATATGCTGACACACAGATACACACAGACACATACACAGACACAGATATACACAGAAACACAAACACAGACATATACACACTCACACACACATACATATATATGTATGTATATATATATGTTGACACACACATAAACACAGGCACATATACAGACACAGATATACACAGAGACACAAACACAGACATACATACACTCACATACACATACATATATATATATGTATATATGTTGACACACAGATAAACACATACACAGATACAGATATACACAGAAACACAAACACAGACATACACACACTCACACACACAGATAGACAGACAGACATACACACACTCATTTCTACAAAGCAGGTGCAAGAAGGTAGCCCACCTAGCTCAATTCCTAAGTTTAAAAAAAAATTACTATTTTATTTTTCTTTTTTCAGTTCATCCATCTCTTATGACACACATGATGGTAACTCCAGACCCACCTAGCATGTGTAACAGCTCAGTCAATGAAGGATCTCTCTACTTCATAGTTTTTGTCAACTTGACACAAATTAGAGTCATTTGGGAAGAAGGAGCCCTGAAGAATTGCCTCCATCAGACTGACCTGTGAGCAAGTCTGAGGGACATTTTTTTTTTTATTAATTATGAATGTGGAAGGGGACAGCCCCCTGTGAGCGGTGCTATCCTGTGCTGGTGATTCTGGCTTGTATAAGGAAGCAGGCTGAGCCAGCCACAGAGATCAAGCTAGTAATCAGCCTTCTTCCTAGGTCTGTGCTTCAGGCTCTGCATCCGTGTCCCTGCTGCTCGAGTTCCTGCCCTGACGTTCCTGGATGATGAACTATAACCTGTAAGTCAAATAAGCCCTTTCGTCCCCCAGGTCGCTTTTGGGCACTGCTTCCCACAACAATAGAAAGCAGATTGAGATAGCCAACCTGTCTTCAGCACTCACCACTGTCTTAGACAGGGTTTCTATTGCTGCAAGGAAACACTATGAGCAAAAAGCAAGTTGGGGAGGAAAAGGTTTATGTGGCTTGCACTTCCAGATCATTGGGGCAAGTCAGGACAGGAACTCAAGCAGGGCTGGAACCTGGAAGCAGGAGCTGATGCAGAGAACGTGAAAGGTGCTTGTCTTAAGAGCTTTACGCCTGGGAGCAGACACCATGACTGAGACAACATTATAAGGACAACACATAATTGGAGCTGGCTTACAGGTTCAGAGGTTCAGTCCATTGTCATCAAGGCAGGAACATGGCAGCATCCAGGCAGGTATGGTATAGGAGGAGCTGAGAGTTCTACATCTTCATCTGAAGGCTGCTAGTGGAAGACTAGCTTCCAGGCAGCGAGGAGTAGGGTCTTTAAGACCCATGCCCACAGTGACACACCTACTCCAACAAAGCCACACCTACTCCAACAAGGCCACACCTCCAAATAGTGGCACTCCCAGGGTCAGGCATATATAAACCATCACAGTGTTGCTTACGGGCTTGCTTCTCATGGCTTGCTCAGCCTGCTTTCTTACAGAACCTAGGTGCCCAGGGATGGCACCACCCACAATGGTTTGGGCCCTCCCATCCTTGATCACTAATTGAGAAAAATGCCTTACAGCTGGATCTCACGGAGGCATTTTTTCAACTGAGGCTTCTTTCTCTCAGATGACTATTAACTTGCGTCAAGTTGATACAAAACCAGCTAGTACAACCACTTTGGTGTGTTAGGCATTTTGAATTTTTGGTGATGGTCATTCAAAAACATGTCATGGGTACATTTGCCATAGAATGCTAAGGAATAACAAAGGGGTGCTCCTCTACTTCAACTGGGTCTGGAGCCTCTTCTTCAATTTCTGTACGACCTTCCTAGTGGACAAGGACCACTCTTCCAACCTGTTCTTCTAAAAGATTGACTTCCTGGTTCCTACAGAATAATAGGATTCCATCTTTTCCATACCCAAGTAGTATTCCATTATGCAGATATACCATATTCTCATTATTAATCCACTCAGGGTTTGACTGTGGCCTTTGATGTCCCCTGTGTGCCTATGGGACATATGTCTGCACCCCAGCTCTGACCACATGGTCAGACATATGTCGACTACCTATCACTCAGGCAGGGCGGGGCCGGGGCCAGTGGTGAGGGAGCTCTGTCCCCAGGCTGAGATTACAAGGGTTGGCACTGCGGTCACATGTGCCCTCTTATCATATTGCCCCCACTGTTGGCATCATCATCTCCTTTCTGAAGACAGAGAACCCCCCAGTCTGTTCATGAGCTCTTCAGCGTGGCTGCCTCCCACTTCCAGCCACCGGCACAGTCACAGCAGGTGCTGTGACTCATTGTCTTATGCCCTAAATTCTGACACCACCAGAACGTGGACCACTCGCAAACTGATGCTCTGCCTCAGCTACTTTCCAAATTCCTGCGATGAAGCACCATCACCAAGGCAATGAGTAGCAGGCAGGGTTCCCTTGGGGGGTGGGGATAAGAGTCCATCCACATTATGGTGGGGAGCAGGAACAGCTGAGAATCCACATTTCAAATGTCAAGCAGGGAACCGAGAGCGAGAATTGAAAACGGTGAGAGCTCAAAGCCCACCCCCAGTGACAAACTTCCTCCAACATGCCTACGCCTTCTAAACCTCCCAAATAAAGCCCCCGACTAGGGACCGAGTGTTAAAATATCCTGGTCTATGGGGAGCGCTTCTTATTCAAACTATCACACCTTCACCATGCCTACTGATGCTCTTGCCTCAGAGTTCACCGGCTGAGGGCTCAGAGACATTGTGTCTAAGTTGAGCACTTGTGCGCCATTGATCCAGTGGATACTGTCTACTCCCTGTGAGGAGAGCATATCTAACTCTATCTCCATCTCTATCGTTATCTCTATCTCTATCTCATCTCTATCTGTCTATCTCTATCTATCTATCTATCTATCTCCATCCATCCATCCATCCATCCATCCATCCATCCATCTACCCACCCACCCACCTACCTACCTACCTACCTATCTACCTGCTGATCGATAGAGCTGCTGATCTTGTAGGCCATGTAGTCCCCACCCTGTAGAAAGTGTTGTGAGGTCTGCCTCTCAGAATCCTTGGTTAGAAGAAGGAGCAAACATTCTAGCACACACTGTGCTCTGGTCAAGGCTGCCACATGGCACCTCTTGCTCTTCTGCCCTGGGTCTGGGAGCATCTGTGCCTATGGGCCAAGCAGGTATCTTAGGGGATGCAACCACAGGTTCCTCCTTCAGGAATCTGGCTGCTGCCACAATGGCTGAAGTGAAAGGGGGACGAGGAGGTCAAAAGGTGGTATTCAAGGAGGGGGGGTCCGTGACCTGCCTCTGGGCCTGAGTCACATCTGTGGTGTGTGCTGGGCATCAGGGTTCAGTTGTCCCTCTGAGGATTCATGGACTTGGGTGGGACACACTGGAAAACCTGTGTCTTTATCTGGAGGAAAGGACATAGGTGACTTTTAGCTTCGGGATTTCTGCCCCTGTGAGCTGGCTCTGGAGGGCCGTACTAGAATTGGGAATCTAGAAAATGAACTCACCTGCCTGGTCTGAGACTCAGTCTGTCACCTGTGAAATGGGAAGAATACTCTTTTCCATTCCTACCTTGTGGGCATTGTGTGGTGGTAACAAATTAGGAATGATGGGCGGCTGACAGAAACGCTTTACAATTTTTTAAATACGATGCTACAGTGAAGCCAGGCTCTTGATTGAAGGCACACAGGGAAGTACATGGACTGTGGAGCTGTTGCAGTAATGGCATCCATGGTTCTGGAGAGCCTGATGTACGTCCTGTATCCTGCCACACACACACACATACACATAGCATCACTGCTGCTTCACTGTGGTCCCCAAGATGGCCACTCTTAACATCTGCTCTCATAGGACTCAGAGCCATGGGGTTCCTTTTATAAGAGGCACAGGGGAGGCAGGGGTTTGGCCACACACTGGTGGCTCCAAGTCTCTCATCAAAGCTCAGGTCACACCTGATAGTCCCCGGTCGTGGATCATGGGACCACAAACTCCACCATCCAAGTCCTAGGGTACCGTCTGCAGGAGAGAGAGAGAGAAAAAAAGAGCATATGAGTCAAAGGTCAGTCTACCAGTGCTAAGTATGAGAGGCCAGTGAATGACAGTCATACCTGTGAGAAGCTGTCGTTGAGGTTGGCTTTGCATAGCCCAAGTCGGCTAACCTGAACGACCAGAGGGGGCAGTGTCTGAGCCTGTTGGTCTAAATGTCCCCGGTTATCTGTACTCTCTTCTAGATAGCAGTTTGTGACTTTAGTGTGGTGTTCTCACAGTGCCCGCAGCAAATATTTTTTTTAACTCCTTTCCTGCTGAGCCATTTCAAGGCACATCCTAACTCACAGCCCAGAGCCCCTCTTAGGACAAACAGTAACACAGCCAGCCCTCCCCAAAGTTCACAGCCATGAGCTCTGGCCTGGCTTCCCGTTCTGTTCTCTTTCCGTTACCATTCCGTAATGGTTCAACGTTAGTAATTTTCTGCAGAGACCCAGAGGGAGGGGGCATGCATAATAATTTTAAGCACTCATCTCCCCTCTCCCGGTCCACACTTTCCGGCAGATGTGTGACTTCCTCTCCAGCTTAGCCTTGCTTCCCTTCTAGTGTGCATTCACACCCCTTCACCCACCCAGAGTGCTCCAGCAAGGCAGTTGGCTTTTACACTTGGCATCTCTTTCTCCGTTGACAGGTAGGAAACTAAAAATAGCCTTTGAAGAAAGCGTTGTTGCCGAAAGCAGTCTCTGAGAAGAATTGAGCTTTTGAAAATTATTCCCATAGAAAACTCTTAACAGGTTTTGAGTTAAAGACTTGTTTGTTTGTTTCCCCCTCTTTAGTGTGAAAATCAATATAAACAGATCAGGCCTCCCTTTTGCTAGTAAGGGGGCCTGGTCCCCGGGCACACCATCACATCTGGACTTTACTTCTTGGCAGACCTAACTTGATTCACTGTGGCTAAACATGTCTAGGAGGGTAGCTGATGCTTTGGGTATCTCCAGAAGAGACACAAACATCAGGTTACCAATATGAAAGGCAGCCGAAGAGTAAGTATTTTCCCAATGTGAAACTGCAAAAACCTGTCTGTGATAAATAGGGCCTGCCTGAGCCTGAGATTTGACTCTGCATCTGCAGGGGGCGCTATGTGCCCTCCCTGGTACAGGCCACCACCACAGCCTTTGAGGGCCAGCAGTACCGAGTGAATCCTTTGAGAAACCTTGGGCAAGGACACCAAGTGTGTGAAGAAGTTGGTTGCATATTGACCACTGCAGAAACAAGCTCCGGGCCACGGAACGAACAACAGGAGAAATCTGATGTGAGAAATCGAAATCGGTGTGAGAATGATTCTTATCACCTTGGGCAGCCAAGCTCACCTCCAGCCTTCCCAGCTCTGCTCTGAGCTAGAGAGGCCAAGGTTGGCAGGGTGCTCGAGACGAGGAGCAAAGAACTTACCCACACTGGCTGGCTTTCTCTTCCACACGGCAAGCATTTTGACTACTGAGCCATCACCCTAGTCCCCATTTTCTCTTTTTCTGACAGACTTTTTTACAGGCCTGAAACTCAACCACTGGGCTAAGCTGGCTGATTCCAGGGCTGCACGGGTCTCCCCTTCACAGGGCTGAGGTTACAAGTGAGCATTTTTACACGGCTCCTATGAACACATCCTTGTGCTTCACGGGTGTAAGCACATCTCCAACTGAACTCTCTCTCACGCTCCTGTTTCTGTAAAAGTCTTTTAGGTCAAAGACTTTTTTTTTTTTTTTTTGACAATGTGTCAGCCAGCCTCTGGAGTCATCCCTGCTCTGTTGGTGATGGTCTGTCTCTGTGCAGTAAGAAAACATAGTCTTTTGCAGCCTTACAGGAAGCCGTTAAATCATAGGTGCTGGCCATAGAAGACTTACCTCTGGCAGAATCCAAACTAAGAGCTCAGGAAACAGGTCCACGAAGCTCCTTATCAGTGTCTCTCTGCCCACACTTGTATGTTTATGGAGCCCCGCCCCAGCCCCCATCTATCTGCCCCTCTGTTGGCCGTGAACACTCTTAGCCTGACTCTGGATTGGTACATAGAAATCAGTGCTTATTTACTACGCCATGTTCACCACAGGAGTGAGAAGGGCGACCCCTCTGCTGCTTTTGTCAACCTGATATAGGCTGGAGTTATCACAGAGAAAGGAGCCTCCCTTGAGGAAATGCCTCCATGAGATCCAGCTGTAAGGCATTTTCTCAATTAGTGATCAAGGGGGGAGAGCCCAGCCCATGGTGGATGATGCCATCCCTGGGGTGGTGGTCCTGGGTTCTATAAGAAAGCAAGCTGAGCAAGCCAGAGGAAGCAAGCCAGTAAACAGCATCCCTCCATGGCCTCTGCATCAGCTCCTGCTTCCTGACCTGCTTGAGTTCCAGACCTGACTTCCTCTGGTGATCAACAGCCATGTGGAAGTAAGCTGAATAAACCCATTCCTCCCCAACTTGCTTCTTGGTCATGATGTTTGTGCAGGAATAGAAACCCTGACTAAGACACCCTCCTCCTCTCTGCAATTACTTTGTTTTTCACATTATAAGACATAACAAGTAAAAGGATCTTTTAAATCAACGCTTTGCACTTTAACCTTTTAAGCCTTCATGCAACCTTTCTCTACTTTTCCCACTAAAATGCTTTCCTGACAGACAAATGGAGGGTTACACATCAACAGCAGTGGCTTGCCACCTTTTCCTCTTCACAAAGCGTGCTGTAAGTGGAACCTCCTTTGTGTAACACCTTCCCACAATTCCCCTCAGATTTCTGAGCCAGTCTGGCTCAGAAGCGGCTCCATGCTGGTGTGTCAGATTCATTGAGGCCCTGTTGCAGGAGAAAGCTTGCTGTAGTGTCTCCATTTTTTTCTCTATGTATGTGTGTGTGTGTGGGGGGGTGTAGGGAGGCGCCTTGTGTTTGCATGATATTTCTTGTTTTTTTGTTATTTTGCAAGTGTATGGAAACACATGTCTATGGGTGTGTGTGCAAGCGATTGATGTCATCCTTCTTCCCGCTTCTACTTTACTTACTGAGGCAGCCCAAAGCTTACCGATCTGGCTACTCTTGCTAGTTGCCTGACTCTGGGGATCTCTTGTCTCCACCTTCTCATGCTGGAGTTATAAGTGGGCTGCTATGCCCACCTAGCATTTATGTTGGCTCTGGGGACTCAAACTTAGGTCCTCATGTTTGCACAGCAAAGCTCTTTGGCCACTGAGCCAGCTCCTCTGCCTTCAGCTTGCTTTTAAGAGATCAGGATTTCTGTGTTTGTATTGGTGACTTTACATCATCAGGACTAGATCCCCCTCAGAAACGAGTTTAGGGAGCAAGGGCTTATTTTCACTCACAGTTTGAGGGGGACACGAAACCACACATCCTGCTGGGAAGACCTGGTGGTGGTGGTGGGGTCATTCACAGTTGTGGCAGAGGGAACATGAAGCATCTGGTTCTATCACGTTGACACAGGAGGCTGAGAGTTTGGGGTGGGACCAGGGACCAGGCTGCATAACCCGTAAGATCCTCCCAATTCTCTCAGGATAGGCTCCATCTCCTGAAGATCCTTCTACTTCCTGAAATCACTCTCTCTGCTGGGGGGTCAAGTGTTCAAATGTTCAAACCACAGCTCTATGGGATACTTGGTTGAGCACAACAGTTTGCCGTACCCCGGTCCTCCGTAAAGATCTGGTGCCCTGTGTCCTAAGACTCAACACAGTACCATGGATACAGAAGGTGCTTCAGGCTTCTAGGGAGAATGCATACGTAAGCAGTGAGATAGCCCCCGGTACTTCCTGGTGATGGATATTTAGGGTCCAACCACACGAGGCTTGTTTGTGCTAGTTTGCAAGAGTGGGCAGTGCTTATCTCTTCCCACTTCAAGACAGGGAGATTAAGTTTTGTAATTTGAGGTCAGCCATGGCAGAAGCATTTACACCACAGGACTGGTAAGATCTCCTACCCTTAGCCCCAAGGAATGGTCATTAAGTCCTTACCAGTACACGGAACACATCCTGTACAACCTTCCTGTGGCAAGGGAGTTTTTATAGGGATGCTATCACTGTGGATGGATCAAAGGCTTGTCCTGCACTGTAAGTTCATTTTGGGGTGGGACATCTTCCTGCCGGGGGCAGATATACATGAATACACTGTGTTCATTTTTAACATCAGGGTGGAATTAAGCCCAAGACAAACATTTCAACTTGTAACTAGAGAAGACCCTATTGGGGACAGTGCATAGTGAGTATACGGGGCCTGCAGTGTCTGCTCCGGGCTGTGTCTCCCTGCCTGTGGCTTCTTTTGTGCCCCTCCTGTATTCTAGCAAGGTGGGAAGGCTGCCCTGTTTCCAGGATGCCTGGCCTCCTTATGCAGAGAGAAGCTCAGATCCTGAAAAAAAAAAAAAAAAACTTGGCAGGGCTCCCAATTCACTTCAACTGAAGAGTTATCCAGCGGCCCTGGACTGGCTCCTGGGTGTGTTACTGCAGCAGACCAGATTGGCAGGGAGAACCTCATCATCTTATGTGCACGTGTTTGGGGTTAGGCAGGAATGGGATGGGCTCTGTTCTGAACAGTGTGGCCGTGTTGCTGGAGACGTGGCACTTCAGTTTGCATTAAGGTTCTAAGAGGCTAAAGAGTCTGTGGCACTTTTTTTATAAATAGCATAAGCCTGAAAGGAAAGCCCGATCTATGCTGGACTGCACTTCTATATGTGAATCCAGCATGGAATTTCTCCCTTCATTTGGAGACCATTCCATAGCCTTGATGCACGAGGCCACTGCCTGTGCCCTTGAGGGCCTTCAGCTATGCAGTAGAGATGATTTGTCTAGAACCCGCTGCACACAGGCCCGGTGGTAAGCCTCAGGGTTACAGGGAGATAACTCTTTTGTTGGTGTTTTGTTTTATTTCATTTTATTTTCTACTTGTGCGTGCATCTTTGTGTGCATGCATGCATGATTGCTTTGGTGTGTGCACGTATGCACACAGGCGCACACGTGTGTGTTGGTAGGTGGCAGGTATACATGTTTGTATGCATGTGGATGACAGTGATGTTGTATGTCTTCCTCAGCCCTTCTCTGTCTTATATTTATAGGCAGGATCTCTCACTTGAACCCGAAGCTCCTCAATGTAACTAGTCTGGCTAGCTAGCTTGCTCTAGGAAGCCCTCCCTCTGGTCTCCTACATGCTGGATGCAGCGTGTATGGAGGTTCTGAGGATCAAAAGTGTGGTCCTTATGTTTTATGCAGCGAGTGATTTACCTGCTGAGTCATCTTCTTAGCATAGTGCTCTCTCTCTCTCTCTCTCTCTCTCTCTCTCTCTCTCTCTCTGCTTGTTTATTTATTCATTTATCTTTTTCACCATGTAGCTAAGGCAGGCCTTGAACTCATGATTCTCCTGCCCCAAACTTCCACAGCTAGGATTATAAGCATGCATCACCAAGCATAGCTGGATATAGTTCTTCAGAACTACAAATCTACTGTGGGACACAGTGAAGAGAGACACCCTTAATTTACTGTGACAAGCTCTTTGCTGGATCTAAATGGAAACCTTCCCGGGCCAAGTGCTGTTTGGAGCACAAAGGTGGAGAGGGAGTCACTCTGGCAGAGGAGAAGGAGCTGGTGCTCCCGCAGAGGGAGGGAGGGAGCACTAAGGACCTCAGGCCTCTCGGGACCTACTGGAGAGTGTGCCCCTCAGTGCCAGGCAAGCCTCCTGGGGACATGGGGCCATGCTCTGTGTCCTGGAATGAGGAACTAATGTGGAATCACTCCATGTAGTGTGGACTGATATTTAAGACAATGGAAATATGAGTTCCAAAGTGGAGTTTGAAGCCACTGTACAGGAGGAGATGGTAGAAGCCAAAGCAACTCCAGTGTCTCATAACTCTTCATGGGCAGTGAGTTTGTAGAGAAAACAGAATTAGAGAGTTAGTAAAGGACTGAGTCCCAGGCCTTCCCCTGCTCCTAGGGCTGTGGATATGTAAATACAAATGGTGGAAGGGGTTGGGAGGAAGAGGGAGACCAGCCCTCTGGAGCAGGTGCCTGCCCTGTGATAGATGGTTTGGGCTGGCAAGGCGGTAGAGCACCAAGGAACTGGCACATATAGGTTATTTGGTTTGTTGGTTTGTTTGTTTGTTTGAGACAGGGCTATAACCCAAGCTGGCCCGGAGCGTACCACATAGCCTAGGCCAGTGGTTCTCAACCTTCCTAATGCTGTGACCCCTTAATACAGTTCCTCATGTTGTGGTTTCCCCCAGCCATACAATTACTTTCATTGCTACTTCTTAACTGTCATTTTGCTACTGTTGCGAATCGTAACATAAATATCTGAAATGCAGATGGTCTTAGGTAACCCCTTGAAAGGGTCATTTGACTCGCAAAAGGGTTTCATCCCACAGGTTGACAACTGCTGGCCTGGGGCAATCCTCCTGCTTGCCCAGGCCTCCTAAGTGCTGTGGTTATAGGCATGAGTCATTACAGCTGGCTGACAGGGTAGATCTTGATTAAGACACTCCACTGGGCAAGTTTAATTTGTTTTTTTTAACTGATAAAGAATGAAAATATTGTCCACACTGGTGGAGTGCCACGTGTTGTTAGAAAGCATGCGTACACTGCATGGTTCTCAATCAGTTCCAGCACACCTGTGGGGCCGTGAAAAGCAGTCCGTGTTTTGGTTAAGCGAGTCTTAACTTCTGGAGACCCAGTGAGAGATTCCACAAGGGGCAGAAACAGTGGAGACCCGTTCCCAGACACAGATGGCCGACTCCACGAATCCTCCAACTCTATTAGCCTGTGCTATCTATCACATAGACAATGCCCCAAGCTCCCAGTATTCTGGCTGGACTCCACCCCCAGTCAACTGACCACAGCCAGGTATGCCCTGCCCCACAGACAGGTAGCCCAGCCCACTATATAAGGGGTGGTTTGCCCCCTCCCCTCTCTCTTTTTCTTTTCTCTCTTCCCTCTTAGCTTCTTACTGTTCTTATCTTTACTTTCTCCGCCTCCCTTCCCTCTCTCTCCATGTGGCCACCGCTGGCCTCTACTTTCCTATTTCTTCTCTCTCCTTTCTATAATAAAACATCTTATGACCATGCCTTGCCTCCTTTCAACTAGACACGCCCTGTTGGCCCAATGTTTGCAGCCTTGAGATTGGACTGAGAACTCCTGCACTCCTGTTTGCTCACGCCCTCTCGTACCGGAACCACCAGGCGGCAGCTTCCCTTGCCTGTTGCCTTTCTCCCTTCGTTCTCAGCCCCTCCATGGCACCCAGCATCGCCTGCGGTGCCCAGGGGCTAGAGCCTGCGTCCTTGGCCTCTGGGAGGCCCAAGGACCCCCCACACCTGTTCCCTTCAGCAACTGGGATTCAGATGTCCACCCGGGGAAGCCCAGAGTACTGGACCTCTGGCAGGGCACAGGTCATTCTTCCCTCCATCTCTGTTTCCCAGTCCCCGGTTCCCTAGGGCAGTGCTACCCCAGCGGCGCTGGGCGCCACCTCCTGGGTCTCCACCTGTGGTGCCCCGCGCGGCAGCGAGCATAACGCCGAACACACAACCATTTCTTCAAACAATCATTTCTTTCTGTAGTGTAAACACTGGAGGTCTCCGTTACTGACGTAAACACTTTATCAGCTGACAATGAGGAGGAAAGGTGGTGTGTGACTTACTTCTCTGCATGAACTTGACACAAGCTCGAGATATCCCGGAAGAGGGAACCTCAGCTGATGAATTGCCTCCATGGGATTGGCCTGTCGGCAAGTCTGAGGGGGCATTTTCTTGATTAATGGTAGATGTTGGGGTAGGAGGCAAATTAGCCTGCTGTGGAATGTGCCACCCCTGGTGGTCCTGAGTTGTATAAGAAAGCAGGCTGTATTGGTTTGAATGTGCTTGGTCCAGGGAGTGGCACTATTAGGAGGTGTAGCTTTGTTGGAGAAAGTGTGTCACTGTAGGAGGTGGGCTTTGAGAGACCTTCCTCCTACCTGTCGGGGCATCAGTCTGCTCTGGCTTCCTTTGGATGAAGATGTAGAACACTCAGATCCTCCTGTACCATGCCTGCCTGCAGGCTGCCAGGTTCCTGCCATGAACCTCTGAACCTGTAAGCCAGCCCCAATTAAATGTTGTCCTTTATAAGAGTTGCCTCGATCATGGTGTCTCTTCTCAGCAATGGAAACCCTAAGACACAGGCTGAGTACATTTGTGCTGGAGAGCAAATCTGTGAAATGCTCCTTCTGTGGTCTCTGTTTCAGTTCCTGTTTCTAGGCCCTTGCCTTGCATTCTCACCCTGATTTATCTCAGTGATGGATGGTGATGTGGACATGTAGGCCAAATAAATCCATTCCTCCCCTGGTTGGTTTTGGTCATGGCGTTTATCACAGTAACAGAGAGCAAAGTAGGACAGATTTTGAAATGTGTCAGGGCAGAAGACGCAACTTCTGGCACAGATGGGAAGAGTCTCAAACAGAACTGCCACAGAATCAAACCCGCTGACTGACCTTCTGAAACATAGCGGCTACAGATATTTCTACCTGTGTGCAGTGGGTGTGTCCCAGGGTCCGGAGGGCTTTCGATCCTGCTTCACACAGGGGAGGTAGCTCTGCAGCTGCCTTTTGTGGCAAGTATCTAACCGGGGAAATGGACCTGAGAACACCTGGCTCTGAATCGAGTCTCGAGTTGGATGGTTGAGATCAGAGAAAGATTGAGAGGACAGTTGATGTGAACAGAGTCTAAGTGGATATTGAATGCGAAGGGTCAAGGAGGGTCAGTGACTTCTGGGTCCTGAATGAGCAGGTGGGTGACTGTGGTTATACTGAGCCACAGGAACAAAACAGAGAGGAGCAAAGTATAGGGACAAGACAACTAGCTCAGTGCAGACTCTGAAGCCCACTGAAGTTTATAGAATAGATTCTTGGATGGAGAGAAATCTGGGATGGAGTTGGAAGGAAATAGGGGTTCAAGGTATAGGTAATTATTTTAAGATACTAAAATACAAACGATTTTTATTGGATACTTGTGGATATCTGATAGGGGAGTCAGTGCGTGTGTGTTTCTCCAAAAGGAACAATCGTGTCTGGAGATGATGATAGGCAGGGAGAGAAAGTTAAGAGATGGCCAGTACCTTGAGGCTGATGGCACCTGCTCATGGTTGTCTCTCAGTGTGGCTGCATGGACTTCTCTGAACTCAACAGGATACTCGGGAACCTTTTACACAGTCCGCATTTTTAAAAGCTTATATGTGGTAGAGAGACTTTCTGTTTCTAGCAACTGAAGAATGTGAAGTAGACACTCATCTGAGAATCATGCCCAATGGTGCCCGCCTCATTCAAGCTGGCTCACTTTGTGGGGCTGGTGGAGCCACTGCCCCGCCATCAGTTGCCTGCTGACCAGTGCATCTCCATGTTCCCACTGGACAAAGTGACAAATCACACCGGCACTTCTACATTTCTGGCTGCCATTCCTCTAGTCAGATGTTGGAGTGTGTGTGTGTATGTGTGTGTGTGTGTGTGTGTGTGTGTGTGTGTATGTGTGATGGTTTTTAGTCCCTTCCATCGGTGTACTGAAGAGAGAAGATGGAGGTTTAGCAATACAACGCGTACCCCATGAGCAGGAAGCTAGAGTGCCATAAGCCCATGATAAACGCTTAGATGATTTTGTCCAAGGTCTGGGAGTAAGAGGAAAGAAAAGGTTAGGACTCAAGGACTGTGGGCATGACACAGTCTGTAAAGTGCTTGTTGCGCAAGCATAAGGACCTGAGTTTAGATCCCCAGGACCCACATAAAGAGCTGGGTATGGCACGAGCCTGTAACACTGCTGCGAAGGAGGCAAGCCGGATTCTGGAGCTTGTAGACCAGCTAGTCCAGCCAATCAGTGAGCTCTAGATTCTAGCTTGCCAGCCAGTCCAGCCAATCAGTGAGCTCTAGATTCATCTCGCCAACCAGCCCAACCAATCACTGCGCTCTAGCGCTCTAAATTTAGGGACAGCCCCCATCTCTAAAATAAATGATTTAGAAAGACACTTGACATCGGTCCCTGTCTCCACAAAGCTGTACACACACACACACACACACGCACACGCACACGCACACGCACACGCACACGCACACGCACACACACACGCACACGCACGCACGCACACACGCACACACACGCACATACACGCACATACACATGGACAACAAACATACCAGTACTTCCACCTTCCCACTTGCCATTCCTCTAGTCTTCCAGCTGAGCATCTTTGGTCTCTTCCATCCATACATTGAAGAGATAGAGAAAAGATGGATATCGTGACACAATGCACATGACCTCAGTGCTCCGGGGATGAAGTAGTACAGATGATGTGTCAATAAATCTGTAGAAACCAACCTGTGGTTCTCTCAAGTGCCATCCAACCTTACCAAGGTCAGAAAGCCAGCTGGGCTGGTTTTTAGCTTCCCCATCCTCACAGATGCCTTTGGGCTGCATCAGTGAGCTGGAGCGGGGGTGGGGGAGGCAGATTCTATCGGGACCTTGTGTTCCCTACAACTTCGCAATGCTGCTTTTTACAATGTTTTTACAAAACATAGAGAATTCGCAGAGGGGGCTTTGGGGTCTTTTCTCTCCAGGGATTGAACGTGACTCTCCTCGGAGAACAGTTGTAGTACTTAGAGAATCCACAGTGCTTTCCAAACCACATACTTTCCCATTACTAGAAAGACAAACCACTTTCATTATTCGATCATTTGCATAAGTTATCCTCTCACCAGCCCGTGACACACAGCCTGATGAGACCTGAAAGCCCCTGGGTTTCAGTATGTGTGAAAGGACATGACGGTGTGGGCCACCTGGCCTGCCTACAGGTGGCCGACTTCGTTCTGACCACAGTGAGTTTTACTTCCTCTTCAGGGGCCCGTGATGTGTGGGTTGCTATTCTAGAATGTTCCTTTTGGTGGTCCTTGATCTTTTATAGAAGGTAGATACCTAGTTCCATTTGTTGAATTTGTAATGGGAGACTTGTGTTTATATGGACTTGTAGGAAAAATGGGTCCCTTGAGGACTGCCGTGCTCAGGAGGACCTTTTTTTTTTCACACTTCCTCTGGAAGCGTAGCCCCTCAGTCCTGTCCACAAGGCTTGTTATCTTCAGCGGTCTATAGTCTTCTTGTTTTCTCTCCATCTGCTTCTCTGTATAGTGAGAGTCACTTTACAGCATGGACATTTTCCCACTCCAAACTCTCCCTTCCTTTGGGGTCTCACGGAGCTCATACTGGCCTCTAAGTCCTTATATGTCCAACAACGACCTTGGCTTCCCAATCCTCCTGCTTCCACCTGCTGAATGGTAGGATTACAGTTGTGTATTGCCACACTTGGGTTCAGTCTGTGCTGAGGAGGGAACCCAGGGGTTAGTGCATGCTGAACAAGCGCTCTACTGTCTGGATTATATCCCTAGCCGACCACTCCAACTGTAATAAATGCTACATGCTCCCAGTTCTTGGGGGCGTCAGTGAGAGATGCAATTTAGGAGCATCAGAGCACCCTCTGCAGTGTAAATGATTCAGATCTTTAGGCAAGCAGATTTCCAGTGTCTTGGAGCCTCCGTCTGTCAGGGCTGACCTCTCCTGATTCAAGGCTCGTTATTAAAGAAGAGGAATCAGGTAGCCTGAACGGCAGGCTGAGGTGACTACCAAAGCCAGGGCTAGCTGACACCAAGACCCTGCCTAGGGACACCATGCCTGTGCCAGGAGATTGTGACCTGGTCCAGTGTCGAGAAAGATTAAAAGCTCTGTTTTACTTGTGGACGGTTTTTTTATCCTACCTTCTTTAGTCTAACTGTGTCCCCCATGAGACCACCATCCCCCCTTGGCTTTCCTCTGGGTGGGGAGGTGTCACTGCATCTAGAGAAGAGGGTGGTTCTTTTCATACTGAGAGTTGGCATAGGCTCTACCCTGGGTAGTGGTCCACAGAAACCGCCTCCAGGGTCAGAGGATGGGAGTTTGGGGCAGACACTCAGAGGATGGGAGTTTGGGGCAGACACTCTGCTCTGATGTTTTCATTCAGATCCTCCCTACAAACTCCCAGACCACCTCCCCGCCCCCGCCCCCAACCCCAGCAACAGAGCTATAGTTGGAACCTGCCTTCAGCCACAGAGACACATTGTCATGGTCATCGGTAGATGCCAGAGCTCAGCAAAAATGATTGCAGCAAAGCACTCAAACACACAAAGAAGGGGACACAAATTCCCCAGAGCCTTTCCCCATGTGGAGAATAAGGCTTTATCCTCTTTGCCAAACTGTACCAAATAAAAATGAAGTGTAGTTCCTGAATCTCAGGCACAAGAGGCAGATTTAAAGTGAGCCCAAAACCAGAGTACATCTCAATTTACCCACAAATGGATGGTGATGATGGTGATGATGGTGATGATGCTGATGCTGATATAATTTATATCTGACTGATTTATTCTTTTTTCCTGGAGTAATGTTCCTTTTTTTTTTTTTTT
>JADRCD010170471.1:0-16397 GCA_019843815.1 Montemys delectorum | reverse complement strand
TGTAGAGATGTCCTAGATTGTATAGTCCAGAACAAGTAGAGTTCTCTGACTCTGGGCTAAACCCATGAAATTAAATTCTTTCTTCTTTTAAAAGTCCTTAAACACCTGACCAACACTGCTCTTCAGTTGAGAATCTGGAGGATTTCACAATGAAACCAATTACAATTAATACATTAAAACATATTTTCTTTTGGTGGATGCCTTTATTTTTTAAAAACATAATTAAAAACAAACAAAAAGAGAACACATAGACATAGCCTTGGGATTTCTGATACCAGTGGGAAAGGAGAGCAAGAATTTGAGGTATAGACTATACTGATCTCTATTGACATAAGTTCTGGAAAAATACAGCACTAAGCAAAGCATGGGCTCTTTCCTAACAAACTGTTGAAACATTATATTGTCATTGGGAATAAAACAACAGCTGTTTCTCTACAAACAGTGCCATTTGGTAGACTTCTATGAACATTAAACAAAGAATAACCCATTTGATTTCTTCATGGTTCCAGACAAGTTTTGAATTACTACTTTAAGCTACAATTTATCTAATAAAATAAACCAGGGTGGGAAGTGTTTGCTTTTTAAAAATCTACATCAGAATTTTATGTCACTCTATATACTTCTCTTCAGCTTGGAAAAGTAATAAATTGTGCTAGCTAATTGGTACAATATAATTCATTTATTCAAGAAATAAGTTGTTCACAAACCTTTCATAAACTACTACAAATGGGGCTTTAGATGTGACCTCCTTTGTGAATTCAGAGCTGCTATTTAAATAAAGCTGATGCAAATCAAGGTCAATAAATCTTGGAAAGATTACCCACTTTTCAAGGATATCCAGCTGATGTGTGGTGAAGTCTATCTTTGTTTCTAGCCTCCTGGTTTCTAAGTTAATGTCTTTTTACTATACCAAAGTGAGTTTATCTAATACTTCTCAAAATCAGTATCTGGGGGTCAATTATCCTGATAGCCTTTCTTTGGGCAACTTGGGAAATTGAGAAAAAGGCAGTGTGTCTCTATTTTAACCAGGAAATATATTTCCAATATAAGCACCAGAAATATCAAATATTCTATTGTGCACAAGTTCCTTCAGTATTATTGTGATTTACTCATGTGCATCAGACAAAGACCACATTGGAATAGAAGCCAAGTGACAGCTGGCAGGCAATTTTTAGAGTCATTGTCAAATCTAAATTTCCACTAAATAAGAATGTAAAATTAAATTACAATTAGAACTGCATATTCCCTTGTAGCATACCAGTCATATTAACTCCTAGACAAAGTTAAGGGGTTGAGAATGAAGCATATCCTATCAACATAACTTGATTGGGCGATTATGCTTTTTGTTATAATTTATATTTTTCTATCTGCTGGTCAGGACTTAGTCTTTTTAGAAGTAGTCTCTTGCTTGTAATCTTCTTGCCCAAAAGTTACTTTCTTTCATTTTAAGTCTAAATAAAGATAAAATACCTTATTCTTATGTAGAATAACTGCTGCTTTCAATCTTCTATATGTGCTGTAGCATAACTGTTCAATATTAAGCTTGGCATTTAAAGTCTTTAGGATTGACTGAAAGTGTTCAAAAAGGATAAAAGCTTAAAATCATATTTATCAGAGCCAATTTCTTTAGCTTGACATTTTATGATTTACTTCTAAGCAGCTAAAATAGCTTAAGAAACTTTTCCTCCTGGTCTGGCTGACTTTTCTTGTATTCTGCCTAATCCTGCCTGAAATTCCTGCAATTAATATCGAGGCAGGCATCAAATATACTACCAAAGATCACCACGAATTATTCCTTATTAAGAAGAGTCTTATACATATCAAGTCTTTCAGGTTTGTGATAATTGGTCAGGAGAGTTCTGGAAGACTGAAATACTAGTAGGTTTCCTGCATACAATCAAATTTATACAGGAAATGTTTCTTCCTCCACAGTATACTTTGCCAATCAGATTCTTATTTCAAAGATGCTTACCTAAATGGATCTAACAGAAAATTTCAAGAAATGTGTACTCTTCAGATTAGAGTTAGAAAAAAATGGAATTAATAACTTTTACTTGAAAATAGTGGAAAACTTACTGAGTCCTTGTAGAACTCCCAGGTTAAGACAGATTAGAAGAAGAATTCTGGCAGGAGAGCTTAACCAGTTAAAAGGGTTAATATGAAGTTCTTGAAGTACAATCCCCTGATCACCCCTGAACCTCTAATTCTACTTTCAAGGATAATAGGCACCAAGTAATCTCACAAATTTTATAGTTTCTAATACTCCTAAACAAAGTGTAATAAAATCCTAAATGTTGGGGTTTTGTGCTCATTCCAAAATATATACTTTAATAATGAATGGAGGTAATGTTGTATTTATAAAAAGATAAGGGGGAGAAGAAATATGTTTGTTGGATATGTAGTCAGGTATGGGGAAGGGGTGCCTCTAGGAGCCCATGCTGAAGCATCCCTCCTCCCTGAGGGACTAGCCACACAAAGGTGTAGTGTAGAATAGAGTTTATTCAGGACATGGGGAGGGAAGCTAAGAGGGTACTAGAGACAGAGAAAGTAGAGACAGAGGAAGGCAGAAAGAGAGAGAAATGGAGACACAGAGAGAAAGAGACAGAGAGAGAGAAAGAAAAACAGAGAGACACAGAGAGAAAGAAAGTAGAGGCATAGAGGTGTAGAGGCATAGAGGCCTGCCACGAGCATGTGGATAGAGAAGGGAGAGGGGAATGGGGAGAGAGGGAGAAAGGGCAAAAGGACAGAGCAGGAGCAAGAGAGAGAGGATAGGACAAGCAGCCCCTTTTATAGTGAGTAAGAAACATTTGGCTGCTGCCAGGTAACTGTGGGGCAGATCTTAGACAAAATGTTAACAGGTAAGAGTCATATTTCTTAAAGAAGTACTTGTACCTAAATTTAACTTCTTACTTATTTTCTTACTTTATTATCATCATACATTCACTGGCATATATACAGACAGATACCCCCATATTTTATGTTTTCCTTTTCCTCAATATACACAATAAATTAGATAACACAAATATTGTTTATTAGCACTTTTTCTTTCCATAGAATGACAATTTTTATTTTTAAGTCTATATTTTCTTTCAGTTATTTACAAAACATAATTAATGATATTTAAACTCATATAATCCTTGAAAGCTATATATAGCTATTTTCCATTTCTTTTTAAAGATTTTGTGTGTGTGAGTTATGTGTGTATATATATATATATATATATATATATATATATTTTTTTTTTTCCCCCCATGGTCCTTCATGGATATATGCATGTGTTCAGGTATACATGTGTGTTTGTGTAGCCCTATGTGAGAGGACCAAGATTAATTTTTGGTAGTGTCTTAGTTACTAAGTTACCTTTCTATTAATGTGATAATACACTGTAGGGCTGGAGAATTTTAGAATTAAAAAAGAAAAAAATGGAGCATTTAGTAGAAATGTATTGGTGGGAATGTGTACTGTGTAACCTTTATCTGGAAGGGCATGGAAAACCTCTGTAATGAGCCAAGAATGTAGACTAGCCAGTTTCAGAAACCTGTTGGTCACAGAGGCCCCCTCCAGCTAGGGCCCAGAATAAGAAACAGGATATAAGTCATCTAAGTAATCCTAGGAGCGGTCAGCCATAAAGTGAATAACATTGACCAGACCACATTCTTGTGCATAATGAGTGTGTAGGATGTTTTCCTTATGATCTTGACTCAACTAGGGGCTGGGTCTCTTTAGAATTTTCCACTGTTCTTTTGTTATGTTTCCTTGGTAACCCCCTCACCCCCCTAGATTGTGGTTTTTCTCTTTAAATACCCCTTACTCCCTGTGCTCGGGGTCAAACTCCTCTGGCCTGCTAGACTATGTGTTCGACCCCAGCTCTGGCTTCCCTTCCTCCCCCTGAATGAACCTCATGCTGTTGCATCAAAATCGGTCTCTCCTGAGTTATGGGGTGGTCATGTCATCCCGAGACTTGAGTGAGGGTCTCCCCAGCTCTGGGGGTCTTTCAACACCATGATAGGTTTAACTATTAGAAGAAAGATGCTTTTTGTGTCTTTCAATTAATTATAGAGGGAGCATCCATGACTATCAGGGTTCAAGAAGACATCAGTAGGCAGACAGGCAAGGCACTGAGGCAGGAACTGATTCACAAGCATAAGACAAAAAAAGATAAATATAAATTTCATGTTCTTTTCAAAGTTTTGAAGTCTTTTTCAAAGAGAGAAAGAAAGAAAGAAGTAAAGAAAGAAAGGAAGAAAGAGAGAGAGAGAGAGAGAGAGAGAGAGAGAGAAAGAAGGAAAGAAAGAAAGAAAAAGAGAGAAAGAAAGAAAGAAAGAAAGAAAGAAACAAACAAACAAACAAAGAAAGAAAGGAACAAAGAAAGAAAGAAAGAAAGAAAGAAAGAAAGAAACAAAGAAACAAAGAAAGAAAGGAAGGAAGGAAGAAGGAAAGAAAGAGAAAGAAGAAAGACAGAAAAAGAAAGAGAAAATATCTCCAATGACACACCCCATCCAACAAGGCCACATATCTTAATCCTTTCCAAATAGCCATTCTTATTCAAATCACTACATTCCACTCCCTGATTCTCATAGGATTCTGGTTGTATTATAATGCAAAATGCCAGTAGTACAATTTCAAAGTTCCCTTTATTCTTTCACAATCTCAACATAGGTTTAAAGACCAAAACTGTTTTCTGACACTCCAACCAGTCTCTTGTTTATGACATCCTGTGTAATAGCAATGTAAATTACATACTTCTAACATAAAATGGCCAGAATATGCATTTACCACTCCAAAAGGGAAGAATGAGATCATAGGGATGAAATATTGAACCAAAGCAAGAGTGAAACCCAGAAGGAAAACTACAGATCCTGTGCTTCTATGTCTGATGTCTTCTCTTACAACCTCAGAGATGGTAACACACTTCTCTACCTTAGGCAATTTTCACTCTTGTATGCAGCTCACTCTTAGAAAAACATCTTCTAACATCTAGCAAAAAGGCTCTGACACTTTTAATGTGTGGTCTCTAATGCAATCCAGGCTTGACTTTCACACTTTCATTCAATGGTAACTCAAGGCAGCTATTCAGGAAACTCCCCACCCCCTGCCAGGCACGTGTCAGGGGCCCTTCTTAACTAGGGAGGAAAATTTCACAACCATTTAGCTTGGTATCCATCATGAGTCTAACTAAATCCAGAACTATATAGAGGATGCTGCTGACTTTGCTGCTCTTTTGAGATGGAAGCATGTTCCTTCCTCAAATTACATACCTATAAACCTGGATGTGTTATTGCTTTTGCGGAGCATTAAACTTCTTACATCTTTTGGTTTTTGTTTGTTTGTCTCTAACAAGTGGAAGGATGTGTCAAATTATACCATTTTGCATCAAGATTTTCATCTCTTTGAACATGAGCCTTAGCTCTAACATTTAATATCCTGATACATTTTTCCCCATACAGTGTATATTTTCTTCTTTTCTTTTTTTCTTTCTTCCCCGCCCCCCAACATTTTCATTATAGACTTGCACAGGAATGATTACTACAATCCCATTAAATAGTATTAGACTATCTTGAAATTTCCCTCAGCCAAGAAAATCCATCTAAAATCTTTCATTTGAAGCCTCAAGCAGATTCCTAGAACAAATGCAAAACTAAGTATAATCGGTTCCAAAACATCTCAGGAATGGACTCAATCGCAGATGCTAATGGTTTTCTTCTGAATGTCTAAAGGTGGGACTCCATAGTCCACATTGCTCTCAGCACTGTATTCTAAGCTCCATTAATCCCTACTTACAACATTCAACTATTTCCCTTGTTCAAAATCCCAAAGTTTTCTACATTTCTCTAAAGAAACGAGCAGTCAGACCAGTCATAGCAATAGCCCACTTCTTGGTAATGATTTCTGTCTTAGTTATTCTAGTAAATTTTTAACAGTTTCTAAGTTACTTAGTTACATGGTCATCTAATGACCTGCCCAAAGCAACTGCTAGAAGACAGAGTTTATTAGGTTTAATAGTTTTATAATGAAAGTTCCTGGTCATCATGTTAGAGAGCATAGCAGCAGTCAGACATGCAGGCATGGTGCTAAGGTAGCCCTGAGAGATGTATTGATTTACTAGCATAAGGCAAAGAATGCCAACTGAGAATGCCACAGGTGGGCTTTTGAAAACTCTACCAGTTGCACAATCCCTTTATCAAAGCCGTACCTCCTAATCCTTCTCAAAGAGTTACAACAACTGGGGAAAGATTTAGACTTAAGGTGGGTTGGGGTTGGAGTATGGGGGCATTCTTATTCAATAACCACAGATGTCTTTATCAATCCTTTTGTCTCATTTTCTACCTTTTATATAGAAACTGAATCCGGAACTTAGTTTTTGTTAATGTGGCAGATTGTTCTAGGAATTCCCTGTGGCTTCTTGCACAGTAGAATGATAAGTCAACATTACCCCTACCAGGCTTTATTTTAACCTCGGTTCTAGGGATAGAAATTCTCATTCCATTTTCTTGCTGGTATTGCAAATGTTTTGCCCGATAAGTTGTCTCCCTAGATACATCTTCTGCTGTGGCAGGGGAAAATCCCCCCCACAGATTTAAAAGCTGTAAATCTGTAATGTTGTGAATTTTGTGTCGTGTTTGTCTCACTGTGGCATGCATCCCGACAGTCACAACTTAAAGAAGAAATGATGCATTTCGGTCCCGTGATGCAGGGATTATAACTGATCATGGCTGAGTAAGCAGCCTGCTAGAGTATACCGCGTTCTGCTATTAGAGTGTGGTGAACAGTTCGTGTCATGTCAGACAAGAAAGAATAAGTGGCCAGAGCACCAGAGGGGCAATCTAGGTTAGAACATTCAGTGCTACCTCTGGTATCCCACATATTGCCATGGGGCTCTACAACCTTCCCATATAATACCTCTAACCTAGTAACAAGCTCCCCAAACATGAGATGTGAGGAATAATTCAGAGCCAAGCCCTCACAAATGAGGAAGCATATCCAGGTTTCCCAGAAAGTCTGTTATGTTCTCTGCCTTTTTTCCTCACATTAAATTAAATCCCAGTAGGTGAGAAAAAGCAGGTTTGTGTAATATCACACCATGTTTACATTTTAAGCTTGACTGTACAAGATGTACACATTCCATATGCAGAATAGCTTCATGTTTAAAAAGAGAATATCCCATACATTGTAAGCATTCTGTTTGTAGAACTAATGCATGTGCTCACTACAGTCTCTGGATAAAAATCTTTTTAAGTGTTAAATGATAGTATTTTTATTGGTGATAAATAAATAGCACTCATCAATATAGTGTCAAAATGTTATCTACCAATTAGTTTTACATATACATTAAAAAAATTGTTTTCTTTAAACTCAATGTCAAAATGTCAGAAAAGTAGAGAGAAAGCCATGAAGAATAATGTCACATAGATCACCTACATCATTCCTTATAGCATATTTGCTGGTGCCCCTCTCTGCTTCTCTCTCTACCTGAGTCCCTGTTGCCCTTCCTCTCACTGATACCATGGTTAGGAAAATTAGCACTATTTATCCTCTCACTAATATTACCAATAACTAATTTTTTTTACCTCCACAACAATATGATAAAATGAGGATTATGAAGTCCTCTATTTTTCAAAACAAATTGGAATTTACTCAAAGTCACAAACACATACCTAGTAAATGGTGGAGTCTGAATCAGATCATCTGACCTGAGATGCATTTTCTTAACTGTATTAGAGTGTCCAATAAGACCCAATGCCCAGGTTTCTGCTGTCTTTCTATGACTAATTGTCAGCTGCTGGTTCAAAGCAGTATTGAGCTGTTACTAATTGTCCTTGAAATTGATTTTCACTAATGCAACTCTAAACTGCTTAAAGTTGTGTTCTTTCTAAATATATCATAGAACCAAGGGGTTTTGAAGATTAAAGACAAGATAGACTAATATTAATAAAAATATGTTATGCCTTATATTGTTTTGCAGATCATATAAGAACTGCTATAAGCAAAGTAAAATTTCTCAAAACCCTCAAGTCTCATAGAACTGGTGAAATCTTAGGCCTTTCCCTACCAGGGATTCTCTAACTTTTCCATGTGGTACATAGATCTAGGTAGGCTAAATTTCTTCTCCCAGCTTGCCTCCATTTGGATTAGTAAAGTCCTCTGGCTGATATAAGTATAAGAGGGTGGGTTGGTGAGCAGGGGGATGGGGGAGGGAACAGGGTTTTTTTGTTTGTTTGTTTGTTTTTCTTTTCTTTTTTAAATTTTTTTCTTTTTTATCAGAGGCGAAACTGGGAAAGGAGATATCATATGACATGTAAATAAGGAAAATATCTAATAAAAAAAGGAAAAAAAGAGCATGAGCCTTAAGACCAACAGTCAACATGATTTCATAAAACTCAAGAGCTTCTATACTTTCCTGTGAAAAGAGCTTACAAAATTGGAAAATATCTTTACTGGCTTATTACTGATTACAAAGTTAATATTTAGAATATACAAAGAATTAAAAAAATTAAATATCAAGAAAGCAATTTTGTTATAATGAGGCAAAATATACTAAATATTTTTTAACATACTTCATATTTTGGTTGAAAGATATTTTTAAAATGCTTTATGTCCTTAGTTATCAGGAAAATTAAAATTAAAACTAATGTGAGATTTCAATATATTCCACTCATGACTAATGACTAAAACAAACAAACAACCCCACCCTAGCCTCCAAAACCAACCACACAAAATAAAAAATAAATAAAACACAACCCTACCAACAACAACAAAAAAGACAGACGATAAATTCTAGTGTGAATAAGAGGAAATGGAAACATAGGAGGCTGGGGAAGATCTATATGTGTTCACTTACCATGGAAATCAGTGGGTGTTCTTTAAAAAAGTAGAAATATATCTACTATGTGAACATATTATTAAAGGATTCTATAACCTATTACAGAGGTACAAGATCACACATAGTCATTGCTGCTCTATTCACAGTATTCAGAAAGTGGAGACAATCTAAATATCTATCAACTGAGTTATGGATAATGAAACCATTGTTCATTCATATATTATAAGACTATACAATTATTTTAAAAGATGAAATTAGGGGCTGAAGTGATGGCTCAGCAGTTAAGAGTACTCTCTGCTTTCCCAGAGTTCCTGAATTCAATTCCCAGCAACCACATAGTAGGTCACAACTATCTGTAATGGGATCCAAGGCCCCCTTCTGGTGTGTTTAAAGAGAGCTACAGTGTACTCATATACATAAAAATAAATCAATCTTAAAAAAAGAAAATGAAATTATAAAATACTCAGATGAATGGATGGAACTGGAAACAATCATTCAGAGTAAGATCACCTAGACTAAGTAATAACATATCACAAAGTTGTCTGAAGTGGAAATTTCTGATTTCCTTAGAAACTCAGTTCTGTCACATGATGCTTTTCTGGAAGCTGTCTTTGTGAGGGGATATTTGGCTGATGCAGACATGTTAGAGGCCATGTGATGTTTTGTTGGAGTGGACACTTGGGAGGGCATGTGATGTTTGGAAAGAATATAATTAGAACAGACAGTGAACGATGCTTTTGCAGGGCAACAGTTTGCTAGTCTTCACTGGTGTTCACTTCATAGAAAGAAATGAGCCAAAGAACTTCTCATGGTTTTCCAGCTTATTCTTGCTCCTAACTCATGCTTATTAGCAGCACCTTGTAGATTCTGCTGGATTGAACTGTTACTGATTTATATTTGGTGTTTGCTATTGACTGGACTTATGATATCCTGACTGATGAGTGGAGTCTCCATAAAGAACTACTTCTAAATAGATACATAGCCCTCTTTTCCTATAACCCTTCCTTTCCCTCCTACCTCTTATTGGTAGGCTAAAAGGGAGGATGAAGCATTCAATAACCCCAAATAAAGTAAGTGTAGAAAAATATAAGCCTACTGTTTTCTTCATTTGTGGGTAATAATTTTGAATAGTCAAATATGTGTTATTGGCATTGATTATCCATAGAGATCAAGGAATTAGTAAAGAGTCATTCTGGGTGTTAAGATTTTAATGGAGTAAAAGTACAAAGGATTAAAGGGAAATAATAATAATAAAAAAGTGAAATAGGTACAGAAGATGGGAGAGCAGGGTAGTAGTTGGAACATATGGAGGGATAATTACAACTAAATGCCTTCAAAAAGGCCAGATGAAATCTACTATGGTAGAAGTTCATCAAAATACATATGTACTCAATTTCAAAAGAGGCTTAAATAGACATACCTTACAACCGGTCAATAAATTTCCTACTATATTCCAGAGGCTAAGAAATAAGAATCTTAGTGTGAAGAATTGATTACTTCTTAAGGATTTGTTTGCTCTGAGGCTGAGGTTGGCCCAGTAAACATTATAAGTGATTTTCAATACTACTAGTTACTCCATAGACCCTGATGATAAGACCCTATTGCTGATGGCAATACATATTTGAATTACAGAACATGATGGGGGTCAGACTAATGCTTACATGGAAAAGTCATCCCTCCACTAAGATTTTTATTAAGCTAGAAGTTTCTATGCAAGTTTCTAGAAGAGAAAAATCATCACACAGTCTTACCTAGACCTGAACTTGGAGAGCTATGCTGACAACTGGATTTGTCAGACATGCCCCCTGGTAAAATAGTAGCATTAATATTATGGGAGTAACCAACTACCACTTGGTAGAATGTATGGCCAAAACTGCACCATTATTGGGGTCAAAAGACCTATTACTAGACAGCCTATAGAACATAAAGGATAAAGCACTACAATTTTTTTTTCTGCTAAATTGCTGTTATAACTGTTATTTATTGTAATACCTGCAGATTAACACATCTTCAAACACTCAGGAGAGAAGAAGGGTTTTTTTTTGTGTTGGTTTTGTTTGTTTGTTTGTTTCTTCTGCATATAATAATTTATCCAGAGAATCATTGCCAATCAAGGTACAGAGAAGAGACTGCAATTCTTTGCTCCATATGTGATTTGCATCGCAACCCCTCCTCCAAAGACCCAAGGATCATTGTGGAAGCATTTGTAGTATGGTTATAAATGTCACAGTTGGCAGAAGACTGAAAGGAAAGAATACTTTCAGAAACAGAAGGACAGGTGAAAACATAAAGTGACAGCATTTGTGACACTGTATTCACAAGACCTAGAGAAGCTCAAACTAGATAAAGTTCCTGAGTAGAGAATGAGGGTGGATACAAAGTCATGCCAGTAACTGAGTAACTGCTAAATCCTGCCTGCCAGGAATCACTTTTCTTTAGAATATAGCTTCTAGTAGGTCAAAAGCTTCAGTCAGCTGGGCAGTGGTGGCACACGTCTTTAATCCCAGCACTTAGGATGCAGAGTCAGGCAGATTTCTGAGTTTGAGGCCAGCCTGTTCTACAGAGCGAGTTCCAGGACAGCCAGGGCTATACAGAGAAACCCTGTCTCAAAAACGACAAAAACTACAAAAAAAAAAAAAAAAAAAAAAAAAAAAAAAAAAAAAAAAAAAAAAACAGCTTCAGTCAAAAATCACTGCCTAGGAACACCTGGACAAAACATATTGAATCCATTGGCTAAAATAATAGAGGGGACCAAAGTGGAATGGTTACAGAAGAAGGTGCATGTACGGAGTGAATGGGAGAATACAGGAAAATACCAAAACCGTATTGTATACCATTTTCGAAGCATAATTTAAAAACTCAAAAATATTTCTCAATGCTTTGATTTTGAACATGTGTCCGTTCTAGAACAAATATGAACTGAGAACTTTAAACGAGAGGTATGACTTTTTAAAGCCTTTCTGATTGGAGCAAAAGAGCCCCAATTACCTATGAAATCTAGAGCTATTATGATAAATTTCTACTTGATAGATTTAGATATGAGGGAAGAGAATAATCCTATGCACTATATCTGATGTCAATTGATGATACAATGTCACTCATTCTCATTATGTCTGTATGATACCAGCTCTATACTACTAGTCTTTTACAACTGGCTCAGTGAAAACATATCAACAAAACAAAACAAAGAAATATTAACTCCTTCCCTCCAGATCTAATCCCTACAGCTCATTTTACCATAAATTTTATTGGTCATAAGGAAGAAAACTTATTTACTTCATTACAATAGATTGACAAGCATGTCCCAGTGAACTGTTTTTAAAAGTAAGTTCTTCATTAGTTTCAATATTTTAGTTTTGTTAAAAGATAAATGTTACTAAGTGGCAATAGAGTAAATTTCTTTCTCACTATGTGTTTATTATTTATTTTTAATTTTTTTAATCAAGCAGACAATAGTATGCCTATTAAAGATGAGATCTAAACCACCTTTTCCAGGTTGAATTTACAGCTGATCATGGGATGTCTCATTTACTCTGAATTCCTTGTAACTCATGGATGCACAACTAGAGACAAGATGTCTCAGAAATACCTTAATTTTTTTTTTCATTTATAATTTAAACTGTAATTTTCGTTAGGGATACTACGGTAAGTTTGTCTTAATTTGTTTACCAACTTATAGTGTCTTGGATTAGAGTAGAGTTATAATTTTAGGATTGATTTTAGGAGAAAACAATAACTCATCTTGATGCTCTCTTCTGAAGTTCAATTTGTGATTTCAATAGCCCAATCTCTTTTATGAAATGAAACATTTCTTTTAAGTCCACCTGTTCATCTTGTCTTCAGATCATGTTGCAAATCACTCAGTTACTAGAGAAAATTTAATGAGTCAAAATCATTCTATACTTCTTTTATAATAGCAATTTCCAATATTCTTAAAACTGAGACATGTATTTGTTTTTCTTCTCATACAATAGGACAATGAGAAAGGCTAAAGATTTGACAGTAAATCCAATTACTATAACCCATGATAACTATATAAAACTTTGTTTAAGGCTTATGATAGCTCTCTGTCATGGGCAATATAGTAGTTGATATTTAATATTTAATGTTAAACTGATAACCAAAAGTCTTTAGCTAAATGAAATATGTACGCCTGCAGTTGGCGCTTATCCTAATCTCCCCGCATGTCCTTCATGAGGTTTTTCAATTACTCTCAGACTCAAATCCAGAAATGACCATGTGAATTTGTGAATATTGACCTAATCTTTGCCTGATATTTTGTTTACAAAATGTTCAGTGACTCCTCCTGAGCTTTGTGGTCGATTCTATCAATAATATGAATTTTAAGTAATCTCTTAATATGTATTTATATATGAATCACAAGTCACTGAGATACTGTAGTGTCTTTTACATCAATAATCTCCCCTCTTAAAAGCTTAAAATATGTTAAAGCAATTCATGTATTTAAGCATCCACAGTTATTTCTCTCCAAAAATCAATCCTAATACTATCACAGACTCTGTTTTCTCCTAACTTTGAGGCTCTTTTCTATTTTGTCTCTAAAACCCTTATTTCTAATACAATTTTCCCAGCATCTGTTGATAATGGATGTTTCTTGAGATTGGCAAGAAAACCTAACTGGATTCCCATTAGCCTGAGTGGTCCTGGCTTATTCCTGAAAGAAGTCTATTCTTTTTGTTACAGTAAGCTACATGAGAGTGCCAAGAATTTATTCACCAGCTACATGATAATACAGGCCTTCGGTATGCTAGGCAGACCCTTAAAACCTTAATGCATTCAATTATGCAGGCTTTTCGGATGACTTAAATAGAAATGTTGGAAAGTATTCTTTGGTTTTCTAGTCTCCAAATGTCATTGGTTTGCTATTGAAAATTAATTTAAATTGAAAATGAATGAAAGCTAATTCCATGATGATGCCAGACCCCAAGCCAAGGGATTTGAGTGAATAAAGTTATGACTAACTAAAAAGAGTATCACTGTTTAAACATGAGATATTCCATCTGGACACCAAAATTGAGTTGGTTGAGCATCTATAATGAGAACATGATACTGCTAGACCCAGTGAGGGTGAACGCAGAGATCATTAAAATTCATGCTTTGCCCATAGACATCTTAGAATCTTTTTGTTTTAGGCCTCAAATATGGGTTCATGCATTCTAGAGATTATGTACAACAACACATTTGGGTGCAAAAATGATAGAATTAGTCAAAATAGTATTGGAGAAACCTGTGCACTCGATTCATCATACTCCTGACATCCTGGAGGCCAGGCACATCTTGGTGGACAATTCCCAGATGCACTAATTACTTCATACCTCAGCTGTCTGCGTTCTTCTCCCTGCCTCATTTTCTGAGATTTTTCTGACTGCAGAAGCATGGTTTGCCTGTAAATTGAATCAACTTCTAGTGTCAGTTGGATAATGCTTCGACGACAAAATTTGACCAATAATAGATCAGAGATGTCATATGAATAACCAAATGTTATTGAAGCTACTGAAGTGTATTTACACAGTCTAGTAGATACCAGATAGTAATTGGAGGAACTAACCCCTGCTATCCTTTATCCTGCTCATTACTTCCTTTTGTTAATGTACTTCTGTTTCTTCTTTCAAGCTTTTTGGCCATTATTTTTAGGGCTACCAAAATAACTTACTTATAATAAATTCTATAAATATTTATAAATTCATGTCCATGAATAGCACTATGTTCAGTATGCCTATGCATTATATTTCTCTAAACTAATACATAGAAATAATATGTCCACCATAGGGTAGATCACATTGATACATGTTCTCAGGCCAGCCTGTGAGGTAGTCATCACCAGTTTCATAATTAGCCATTCCTAATAGGCATTTCTTTTAAATAATGAGAGCCAGAAAATATTAATTATTAAATATAATTATTAATTATGGGATAAGATCTCCCAATGACATTTGCACTGTGAAGGTTTCCCTGAAGTAAAAAAATCCTGTTTTTAACTTTTATTAGTTTGTTATCTATTTAAATATGTGCCACTTACAAATTAAGAGGTGAGATATTTTTCTTTTTTTTATTAGATGTTTTCTTTATTTATAATATCTCCTTTCCCAGGTTCTCCTCCAAAAATAAAAAAATAAAATAAAATAAAATAAAACAAAAACTAAAACAATCCCATGTTTCTTCCCCCTCCCACTACTCACCATCCTACCCCCCTACTGCTTACTGGTCCTGGCATTCCCCTACACTGGGGCATAGAAGCTTCACAGGGCCAAGGTCCTCTCCTCCCATTAATGACTGACTTGGCCATTCTCTGCTGCTGGAGCCATGAGACCCCCATTTGTACTCTTTGGTTGGAGTTTTAGTACCTGGCAGCTCTGAGGAGTCCCTATCTAGCTCTAGTTAGTTCATATTGTTGTTCGTCCTAAGGAGCTGCAAACCCTTCAGCTCCTTGGGTCCTTTCTCTAGCGCCTTCATTGGGGACTCTGTACTCAGTCCAATGAATGGCTGTGAACCTCTACTTCTGTATTAGTTGGGTACTGTCAGAGCCTCTCAGGAGATAGCTATATCAGGCTTCTGTCATCCAGCACTTGCTGGCATCCACAATAGTGTCTAGATTTGATGATTGAATATGGGAAGGGGTCCCTGGTGGAACAGTCTCTGAATTGTCTTTCCCTTAGTCTCTGCTCCATAGTTAGTCTCTACAACTCCTTCCATGGGTATTTTGTTCCCTCTTTTAAGAAGGAACAAAGTATCCATACTTTGGTCTTCCTTCTTCTTGAGTTTCTTATGGTTTGTGGTTTGTACTTGGTGTACTCTGATCTTCTAGGCTAATATCCACTTATCAGAGAATGGTGTGTGTGTTCTTTTGTGATTGGGTTACCTCACTCAGGATGATATTCTTCAGGTCCATCCATTTCCCCAAGAATTTCATAAATTCATTGTTTTTAATAGCTGAGTAGTACTCTACTGTGTAGATGTACCACATTTTCTGTGTTCATTCCTCTGTTGAAGGACATCTGGGTTGTTTCCACTTTCTGGCTTTTATAACTAAGGCTGCAATCAACGTGGTGGAGCATGTGTCCTTATTACATGTTGGAGCATCTTTTGGGTATATGCCCAGGAGTGGTATAGCTGGGTCCTCCAGTAGAACTATGTCCAATTTCCAGAAGAACCGCCAAACTGTTTTCCAGAGTGGTTGTACTACCTTGCAATTCCACCAGCAATGAAGGAGTGTTCTCTTTCTCCACAACCTTGTCAGCATCTGCTGTCACCTGAATTTTTTTATCCTAGCCAGTCTGACTGGTGAGAGGTAGAATCTCAGGGTTGTTTTGATTTGCATTTCCCTGATGACCAAGGACCTCTTTGTTCCTTTTTCATCCTTGTCTATCTATCTTCCTTTGTGCCTTCCTTCCATTCTACCATCCTCCCTACATATAATCATGATAAATGTCCTGGAAAAAGGAGACATGAGTGGAAAGGGGTCAAGAGAAGATAATGGTGAGCAAATACAACAACAATATATTACATACAGATGTAAAAATATCATAAGAAAAACTCATTACTTAAACAATTAATA
>JADRCD010170470.1:0-13947 GCA_019843815.1 Montemys delectorum | reverse complement strand
AAGTAATGGTTGTAGTTTAATGTAATGTTCAGAGTGTTTGTGTTGTAAGAGGGTGCACTAACTCCTAACAATGGCAGTTTTATTACCTGACAACAGTGCTAGTATCAAGAAAGTTGTGAAATTCTGATACTAAAAGTATTGTACATAAAATCAAAATGACTAGCTAAATAGCATCAGTGGCCAGAGAAACCCCAAAACTTTCTCTTAGGGGAGATATGTTTAATGACTATAAAGTAAAAAAAAAAAAAAAAATCAGATGCCGCATCAATGCTTGTAAACTGTCATTAGCTTAAGATATGCATAATGGCCCCAATATTTACATAGTGATATTAAACACACTGATTATTAATAAATAATTTTTCCAACACTTATACCATCCAAAGGATTTCATGTGCAAAAGTCAATTTTATATGTAAAATACAATGTCATCAAAATGGCTTAGAAGTACATTGGTGTAAATTGTCAGTAACTTACAGAGCTTTTAAAAGTAACTCTTTCCTAATCTTAACTGAATTCCTAATTTTGTGCTATAAAATTGCATTTTACACTCAACATAGTATATTATAAAATAATTTTCTGATTGATTTTAATCACTTGTGGTTAATTCTTTCTCTTGATAGGCAGTCTAATTTAATTAATAAAACAGAAACTCTTCCCAGTTTCTTAACAGAGTTATATAATATAATACTGAGCCTTTTAGTTATTTTTCAAAAGAGCATGTGGTCAGGAAAACACAAAATCATTTGAGGATAAAATATATAAACGTTAGTTTTCACTAATCATGTTTATTCAGTCAGTGCAATCAATGTTGGTATTTCTAACACCTGAGTTACTAGGTTTTTATTTTTAAGATTCATTTTAGATCCTACACTTAGAGCAGAATGATTTTGAAGTACATGGCAAAATTATTTTGCCATTGCAAAAAGGAAAGGTAACAGATTGCCTGGTCCTCAGAGCACTTTATCAATATCTTTCTTTTCTCTTTGTTCTGATCAGATTGACTGATGTCATCAATAGAGCCATGAACAGAAGAAAGACTTAGGGATTTTTTTTTATTATTGTTGAACATAAGCTTTTCTTCTTTCTCCCTAAGAAACATTCTTGACAAAAGAAAAGATTTTTATAGGGAAAGAGAGTCATTATAGGGAAATACAGCCATTAATTGTTTCCTATCTCCCTTTCCCAGTAGCAAGTAAAAGAGAAAGAGAATATATAAGAAAGTAGAAATAAAACCTTTCATAGGAAATGAGATTAGATTCAGTCAACAGGTATGCCTTCCTCTTATTTAGTATAAAAGTATTTCCCTGACAAAAAATTATTAAGAAATGATTCTAGGATGATGTATTTCCTAATTACATCATATCAGACTCCAAACATTTTTGTAGTGCAAAATGCTATGAAAATTGAAAGATAAAATTAAAAGAAAACCAGGTTATTTCCCTTTAGGGTTATTAGATCTTTGCTTCTTATAAGAGTGATGAAAAATAGAGTTTTATTTCAAGGAATATGTAGTCAATATCAATCTTTATTTAGTATCCTAGAAATAACAATGTGGAAAACTTAATCCATGACACACAACGTACTATGTACTTTTGGAATTACTATAAAGGATTTTGCTCTGTCAGCCATTTAATAGAAGCTGGAGTGCAAGAGATTTCAACTGGCCACCTCTAAAGGACAAAGCCTTGGACTTCAACATTTGAAGTAACCCAATACAGTTCTAATTATGTCCTAAAAAAGTAGCTTCAGAATCAAAATATGGTTTTTCTACTCAAAAAAACCTGTAACCACAAGTTCCTCACTATTTGACAATGATACAGTGCTAGTACTCCTGTATAGAAGCAAGCACTCTTCCACACAAATAAATCTAGTCTGATTAGTCTCTTCATGGTATTTGGTTCACATACTGGCTGTCACACTGGGAGAACATTGGTTTGGAGAATACAAAGTGCTTATTCTTTTACTGAGAGACTTAGACTTGGCCTTTGATAAATATTGACCTCTTAGGACTATGGATAGTCTTAAAGATGGACTACATGATTTTATGCTGTGAAGTACAAATGGGCTTTTGCAGGTCATGAGTAGAATGTTATGACTTGAATTTTAATCTGCATGTAAAAGGTTTGGCTGATGGCTTTTCATGTAACTGGGATCTGGTTTGATTTTGAGGTGGTTCGTCTATTCAAAGCAAGTAAGTTTGTTGAAGGAATATTCCTGAATAGAATATTGGGACCTTAGACCTTCTTTGTCTGTCTTAACTTCCTGGATGCCATGAGGCAAATGGCTTTCCTCTGCTATGAACTCCTGCTGTCAAGACATACTATGTTGTCACAAGCTTAAATAACTGAGCCAAATGGCCATGGATCCAAATAACTGAATTTGTGGGCCAAAATAAACCATTAAACCTTTTCAATTCACTAATCTGAAGTGTGTATTGCAGTGAATACATCTAGGTATCTTCCCTAAGTCACAGTGACTAGATGAAATCAATACTCAGATCAACTGTTTTATAATTCTTAGTAGGAAAAGTCATTATAAATGTAACTTAAAACAGACAACAATTTAACAATGATGGATGGAACCTCAACACTTTGAAATGATAATTATCTGAAATTGAATTTATAATTCTCTGATCTTGAGCTCCCAAGTTTCAGGATTACAGGCATGTGCTACCATTCCTGGCAACAATATTATATAAAAATGAAGGTGATCCATGTCAAAAAAATATGAAGTATCTCCATTATATACAATATAGCCTGTATTATATATATTCTATATGTCTATAATTGATATTTACATTATTTATTATATCCATTATATTCTATATACATTATGTAATAGAAGAGCATGGAACAGTGAAAAATGTTTTTTTCATTGAAAATAAGATACATATGAATGTGTACATGAAAACTTATATGCTAATTTTATAGAACATGAAAAGCTTTAAATAAAATTATACAAAATAATACGAACATGGGCAACTGCTTTAGTGAAAAATCTCCAAGCACAGCAAAGATTGAAAAGAAGTTCATAGTTTCAGTCAATAGTCCAAATAGTCTGGTTTGGATGAGAATATTGGCAGTGTGCACAAAACTAACAGCAGCAGCTTCCTCCTTCCACATATTTATAGTCAAGGGTACTCACCCACAGAGATTTCCTATTGAGAATAGTGTAGTCCACAAATTGGACATAATAAAAATGTTGAGGTTTCAGGTTTTGATGGAGGAGCACAGTAGATGTGTTTCATCAGAGTAAACAAAACTCATCTTATCCCAGTTTCTTAGTATGTGTGCTTGTGTCTAACCTTTCTTTACTCCCTTGCTTTCCCAGTCAAGTTCTCAAGTCCTTGATGTGTGTCTTAGGGTGTCATTTCTTTGAAGAGACATCATGACCAAAGCAACTTTTATAAAGGAAAACATTTAATTGGGGCTGGCTTACAGTATCAGAGGTTTAATCCATTATAATCATGGCAGGAAGTACGGCAATGTGCAGGCAGACATAGTACTGGAAGAACCAAAAATTCTTCATCTTGATCCACAGGCATCCAGGAAAGGCTCTCTACAATAGATAGAGCTTGAGCAGTAGTAGACCTCAAAGCCTACCCCTACAGTGACACACTTCCTCAAACAAAGCCACACACCCTCTAATAAGATCACACTTCCCATGGGCCGAGCATATTGAAAGCACCACAATGTGTTGCTCATAGCACTGGTACTATTTTAGAAGAAGATCTGAATTCAGTTCCCAGCACCCATGTCTGTCAGCACACAACTGCCTGTAACCCCAGATCTAAAAACCTAAGATATTTATGGGCTTCCATGCCACATACACATGCACATACATTAAAAACAGAATAAAATCTTAAAACTAAACTTATTTTTGAAGAGCTCTTGAAGAAATGGCAACAGCATGGGAATGTGCAGCTTGAGAGCCCAGATGGAGGTGTTTAAGCACCATTAGAATTAAGACTTTGGAGAATAAATGACTCCATGTAGAGGCTGAGAGGGTACTAAGAGGAAGAGTCGATACTGTATTGTAAAGTGAATACATAAATACATTTTTAAAAGAAATCATTTTAAAACTATTGCACCAATAAACTTGTTAGGCCAAATTTATAATCATGATATAAGTAAGATTGTTTTACAGTGAGTGAATAATAAGTTACAAAATAAAATCTGATATATTTTTAAAAAGAAAATAAACAGGATAGATTTATAATGTATTTTTGAGATGAAGAGCAGTGTCACTGCCAAAGTTAAAGTCACCACAGATGCACAATCACAAACACAGAGAAAATTTGTATTTTCTGGGTGAAAGAATACTGAACATAACTGATTGTAATACATTGAATATATTTACAAATTATGTGTTTTTATGCTACTAAAATAAAACAACAAATGAACTAACAAAACTTGGGAATGTAATAGCAACAAGATAGTGAAGCCTCCAAGAACTCAGGGGAATTGACCTAGATATCAATTCCTTAGTCGAAATATTGACCAAAAATGTATAAGATTTATCATGCCATCCACTTATAAGTTTCAGTTCTTTGTAATCACACTAAACTAATATAAAGTGTTTTATATTATAGGGAAAGAATAATCCATTTAGAAAATATCATTTCAACCTCTCATAAGATAATTGGTTTTAGCCAGTTACTGTTAGTGAATAAAAATATGATAGTCACTTAATAAGGAACAGATTGTGGACCCTCTGATCCATCTGAGCTTCACTGTGAATAGCAATCACTTTCTCTTTATTTGCAACAACATAAATTTCACAGAAACATTTTAAGATCATATTTAGTTGGCATACAAATAATAGTCTTCATTATAACATATTCACATTTACATGTCATTGGAATCAAATTTCTATCACCAAACCTTCCCTGACTCACCCTCTGCTAGATCCTCCCTACAAATGACTCCTTTTTACTTACACACACACACACACACACACACACACACACACACACACACACACCTTCACATACACACATACACACATGCCCTTCCATTTTAGTGGTTGGCTATCAATAGACTAATTAATGGAAAATTTACAAAAGAGCAAGTATATATTGTTGGATGCAGTTACTATATCATTATTGGCTTCAGACAGTTTTAAATCAAGAGGTAGGTCATTAGAATTGAGACTATGAATGGAAACTTGTGCTCTGAATTGCTAATGAGATAGACACTATGGAGTTTCAGTGGCGAAAAATTCTATAAGAACTACTTTTAATAGATAAATACACAAGAAAAGGTAAAGTTTCTAAACTCTCAGTAATTAACTTATTTTAGTATTGTAAAAGTCAGTACTTAAACAGAGCCAAGAGATCAAAACATGTGTGCTGTTGAAAATAACAAGATTGCAAGTTAAAGCAAACTAGTGGGAGTATTCCCAAGAAGGGAAAAAAACATTGAAGAGATTAAAGCATGAAGTTGAGACTCCATATGGACATCAATGGAAAAAAATGTGTGGATCAGTACAAATAAGCTGCAAGGCAAGGTGCCCAGTGTTGAACCATTTTTGCTGTGAGAGCAAAGACAACATGCACCACACACAAGGGAGTATAAAATAATACTACTGCAGATAATGACACAGCCTCAAGCCATTGATAAAAACAACAAAATGACAAAGCACTGTTTAAGAATAAAGCCATGTTAAAGTCAAATGGAGTTTTGTGCTATCTCAATCGTGATACAAACATTTTATATGCACATTGATTTTTCTGTTTAAAATGTATAAGCAAAATCTGTAAAGTTGCACATTTGGAAAGTATGCCACTGCCCAAGTTGTCACATGATGAGAGGAAACAGGCGTTTTGGTGAATAACTCAAGTACTTGCCTACCACTCATCTAATGAATAATTAAGCTCCATGCCCTGACATGAAAAATACATGGTGGGCTAGTGTGTGTCAAAACAAGGGGTACGTATTTCTCTGTCTTTTAAAAAAAAATAATTAGTTCTTGTTGTTTTTTTTTTAATTTTAAGCTAAACACTCTTCTGAACACAGTTAAGCCTGGACAAACACATACACACCCACACATAAACACAAACACACACACACACACACACACACACACACACACACACACACACAGTATTTTAATAAAACTCTAGATCTGTGAATAATTTTGTAAAGTTAATATTCCTCAGCATACGTTTAAGTGTCTAGTCTTTCTTCTATATTTTAAGTAACTTTATCCTGGTAGTTGATGGGTTTACTCAGTACTAATCCTAACTAATTAACTGAATAGTAGCTTCTATCAGCATCCATGACCAACTCTATGAAGACCTGAAACTCAGATAATGGGCTTAAAACATAAAAGAAATGTTAGTATTCACTTTAAACAATGCCCAACTCTCAGAAGTTAGGTTTTCAACAAATTCAAACTTGAGGATAAATCCCTCAGTTTTTTAAGGTACCTTTTGTGTCCTATATTTAATAAAGCATGTTTTGGAAAGAAAACAAAAGCAAAAGTATTTGATTGACTGTATTAAATGAACTATTTTTAAGTAAACAACTTAGAGGATTCTTTTCTTTTTCTTATCCTGTATCAATTTTGTATTTGTTTATTGTAACATTTGAAAAATGACAAACCATACTGAGTATAAATGTTTCCCATTTGGCTGATTCAGAAGAGGTATTCAAACAACAGATTTCCTGGATTAAGTTTCAATAAACTAAATATAAAAATAGCAATAATTAATATTTTCTACCTATTTGAAGTATTTTCATCATCCAATCCATGAAGAGGTTATGGGAGTTTCACATCATTCCTCTCAATTAAATAATTAATTGGATCCATTTGACATCGTCATTGCATAGAGAGATATAATTTTAAATTTAAAACAATCCCGACTCATTTGGTATCAACAATGAAAGATACCAATAACGAGTAAGAAGTGCTCTGTATGGCACGTAGGAATTTAGTTTAAGAGGAAGCAGGAGATGCAAATTAGCTTGTCATAAAGCCAGGCATTGAAGATCAAATGATGTTTGTGGGCTTTGTTTTGTTTTGTCTTTATTTTTACCTTTGCAGGTTTGCTTTTAAAATTTGGGAAGTATTTTCCATAAATGTCTTAGTGCTTTAAATATGGAAAGTCTGAGACTGAATATATGGCATATATTAATAAAATAAAATTACCAAATGAACTTCAAATAATATGCTTTGCTGCATGCAGAGGCATTGCAGGTTTAATATACTTGGTGTTGTACATCAGTCTTGGTAAATCAATTGCATAATAATTTGTAATCATTACAAATTATCTCAGAAAGGTACCTACAACTCAGTGGCAGTGTCTAAGTAAAAGCTGGTAGGGTTCATACAATGAATGTAAAACAGTTTTATTTTGTTGTTGCTGAAAAGAATTCTCAAACAATATTCAAGAATATTCACATATAACAGGCAACATTCGTTCAACTAAACCTCCTTTGCCTTGTACAGATTCCTGTACCTTACACAGAAGAGGTTTGCTTTATTAAGATTTATAGGAGAGAGCCAATCCCTGACACTATTAATGATACTTTGCTATGCTTGCAGAAAGGAGCCAAGCATAACTGGCTTCTTCCAGCAGCTGATGGAAACAGTTGTAGAGACTCAAAGCCAAACATTAGGCTGAGCTCAGGGAGACTTGTGGAAGAGTTGGGGGAAGGATTCAGGAAACCAGGGAGGTCAAGGACACCACAAGAAGACATAAAGAGTCAACTAACCTTTACCTGTGGGTGCTCACAGAGACAAAACAACCAACCAAAGAACATGGATTGCACATAGCCCCCCTACACATTTGTAGCTGATGTGCACCTTGGTCTTCATGTGAGCTGCATAACAATTGAAGGGTGCTTTCTTGATGGTTTTACCTGCCTTTGGATTACCTTCTTGTAGCTGGGCTGTCTTGACTGGCCTCAGTGGGAGAGGATGTTCTTTTTTTTTTTTTCTTTTTTTTTTTTATTAGATATTTTCTTTATTTACATGTAAAATTTCCCTTTCCCAGGTTCCCCTCCAAAAATCAACAAACAAACAAACAAAAACAACAAGAACAAACTACTTTTGCCTCCCTCTTCCCCATGCCTACCACCCCACCCTCTCCCACTTATTGGCCCTAGCATTCCCCTACACTGGGGCACAAAACTTTCACAAGGACTGACTGTCCCGGCAACATGTGTATAGTAGAGGATTGCAAATTCGATCATCAATAGGAGGAAAGGACCTCGGCCTTGTGAGAGGATGCTCTTAGTCCTGCTGATACTTGATGTGCCAGGGCATATTGTTACCCATGGGAGTTTTCTCATTCTCTAATTAGAAGAGAAAAGAGTAATGGTGGAGTGGTTTTTTGTGAAGGTGAGGCTGCGAGGAGAAGAGGGAGGGGGACTTGACTGAGATGTAAAGTGAACAAAAACAAATTTTCTGAGAAATAATCTTTAAGAAGTTGATAAATCCAGGTTCCACATCTTGTAGCTTGCTTTCTTATTTGCAATCATTGACAGTTCCATTCAGTGTGAGCTTCTGCAGATTCCTTGCATCCTGATAGACAGAATAGTCACTATTATTCCTGTAAGAAAATGTTATTTCCACAGCCTTTCTCTTGTTAATAGAGTTTTAATGATGATTAAGTATTATAATGTATCCACAGCAGCCTGAAGTGATACCTGAAAAGTTCCTTGATTTCATTTATTTATTTATTTCTTTATTTACCTTTTTGTTTTTTGTTTTATTTTTTAAATTAGATATTTTCTTTATTTACATTTCAAATGTTATCCCTTCCCAAAACTCCCTATTCCCTCCCCCTCCCCCTGCTTCTATGAGGGTGTTCTCTACCTACTCCCCCATTCCCACATCCCCATCCTGGCATTCCCCTACACTGGTGCATCGAGCCTTCCCAGGACCAAGGGCCTTTCCTTCCATTGATGTCCATCAATGCTATCCTCTGCTACATATGTGGCTGGAGCCATGGGTCCCTCCATATGTACTCTTTGTTGGTGGATTGGTCCCTGGGAGCTCTGGGGGGGGGGTGTGGTTGGTTAGTATTGTTAGAGCAGAGACTGAAGGAAAGGCCAGGCAGAGACTGCCCCACCTGGGGATGCATCCCATATACAGTTACCAAACCCAGATACTATTGTGGACTTCAAGAAGTGCTTGTTGACAGGAGCTTGATATAGCTATCTCCCAAGAGGCTGTGCCAGACTCTGACAAATGCAGATGAGGATTCTCACAGTCAACCATAGGAGTGAGCATGGGGTCCCCAATGGAAGAGTCAGAGAAAGGAGTGAAGTTCTGTGATTTCTGATTCAACCATGATCTTACTCAGAAAGGAAAAAAATGGAAAGATTCCATTTCCTCAGCCCCATCTTGATTTCAACGCCATTTATTTCATTTATTTTTCAAGCATCCTGAAGATTTCATGCTTTTATGCACCAAAGATCTGAGGGAAATCATAGCCCACATCTTGTTACACAAATAGGAAATATTTATTTCTGTCTCTTCTTATACAGATTGATAACTATGCTTAACACAGACACAGAAGCACACAAATGTGTATTCCCACATATGTCTCTTGCTATACTCCAACTGAAACCAATTGCCAACTCATTGGCCTTGCTTCTCTTTCCTGTAAGCAGTGTCCAGGCAGATTTCAACAAAAGACATCTTTCACGTATTAGAATGAACAGAATTAGAACTCCTCTCTGGCTTCTCTCCTGAATTTATTGTTGTGTAAAAATAGCCCTTCAGAGAAGGCCCACTGAGGCAGAGATAGACATCATTATATTTATATATAATTGGACTCAGGCTTTTGATTTTCTTATGCAAAAACTAAAAGAGAACTAGTCAGTATAAATTGATAAACATAATACCATATCACAATAGCCTGCAATGGAAGACACCCTTCCTGGTCAGAGTGCATATGGCTGCTCAGGCTTCATTTTGACATTGTTCATTTTCCAGGGTGGATCCCATTTGCTGGAGGCCAGCAACAAGCTTCTCTGGTTGAGAACATCTCTCTGACTTCATGAATGGCTGACTACTGTGGCTGTGTGATGAGGACAAATAGACAGAGGACTCAGGCTATGAAAACCTTTTCCAACCAGTTACAAGTTGCTTTTGGGACATCAATCTACTTAATGGTCCCTGTACCCTATTGTCCAACCTGAATTTGAGTGGAAGCCAGCCATAAAAACTGAATTTTTAAAAGCATGTTGATCACACATGAAACAATTTTCACTACTTTAATTTTGAATAAAGCATCTCTGAGCAACCTAAGAGCCCAACTTGGCTCCAGATAGTATCATAATAATGTACAAGCTCAGCTAAAAAGAAATTTCAATTTTTTCTAATTGGCCTTCGTATGAAAAGGAGGAAAGGCTTTCAGCCTACTAAATTATTCATTGTTGCTATGTGTTCTCTAAATGTATTACTCATGGCTGATGTGCAGATTTAAATATAAAATAAACAGTCAAATTTAAAATGAAATGAAATAAATAGAGCTGGCATTGGTGGTGATTGCGCGGACACTGCCGTGTTTGTGAGTCTTTGACAGTGACTTCAGTCATCAAACTTGTCTTGGTACAAAGTTGAATGAATAAAGTGAGCAAAACAGATCTAAATAAACTAGTAATACGTGTCTGACTCTAGGAGTACTTGGGGGTACATAATCACTTTTTTTGTTGTTGTTAATTGCTTCACACTTATTCCTGTTTTTAACACTTCTGAAGCAAATTAGACAAGAGGACTAAATGTGCTAAGGCAGTAGTGTCAGAGATCACACATTGCCCCGCTCAGTTTTGCATTGTTATGGTTTATTAAAAGACAGGGAGAAGGAGGAATGAAAGCAACGAAAGTAAAATTACATAGGGAATATCCCAAAGTAATTTTTAAAAGAAAAGTTTTACTTTGACCATTGCCCTCATATATTTTTAAAAGGATTATTTCAACACAGAGTAATTCTATTTAAATTAAAATTTTTAGTTAGCATACAGAGTCATGTATGACATCTTCACACATGTATGTCATCATACATTTCCCTATCTGTCCCCCCCCCACTGACTGATTTCATGTATTATAATGCATTTCTGCCCAAATCTCCACCTTCTTCAAATGTTTTCATTTTTATTTTGTATTTTTTATTAGATATTTTCTTTATTTACATTTCAAATGATATCACTTTTCCCTGTTTCCCCTCTAGAAAAAAAAAAAAAAACCCAAAAACCTGTTCCCTTACCCCTCTCACTGCTGGCCATCCCACCCTTTCCTGAATCCTGGTCCTGGCATTCCCAAACACTGGGGCATAGAACATACACAGGATCAAGGGCCTTTCCTCCCATTGATGACCAACTAGGCCATCCTCTTCTACATATGCTGCTGGAGCCATGAGTCCTACCATGTGTACTCTTTGGTTGGTGGTTGAGTCCCTGGGAACTCTGAGGGTACTAGTTAGTTAATATTGTTATTCGTCCTAAGGAGTTGCAAACCCTTCATCTCCTTGGGTCCTTTCTTTAGCTTCTTCATTGGGGACCCTGTGCTCAGTCCAATGGATGGCTGTGATCCTCTACTTCTGTATTAGCCAGACACCGGCAGAGCCTCTCAGGAGACGGCTGTATCAGGCTCCTGTCAGCCAGCACTTGCTGGCATCCACAATAGTGTCTGCATTTGGTGATTTAATATGGGAAGGATTCCCAGGTGGAGCAGTCTCTGGATTAACCTTCCTTCAGTCTTTGCTCCATAGTTTGTCTCTGCAACTCCTTCCATGGGTATTTTGATCCCCCTTCTAAGAAGGAATGAAGTATCCACACTTTGGTCTTCCTTATTGAATTTCTTGTGGTTTGTGGATTGTATTTTGGGTATTCGGAGCTTCTGGTCTAATATCCACTTATCAGAGAGTACATGCCATGTGTGTTCTTTTGTTATTGAGTTACCTCAATCAGGATGATATTTTCCAGGTTCATCCATTTCCTCTGGAAAGACCTGTGTGCAGAGGGCTATGGATCAGCTGTCCCTCCTGGGTGCAGATGGATGAATGAAGGACCCTGTCCCATTTGCGCTGCAGCTTCTGATGTCTGTGCCTCTCTGCTGGTCCAGCCTTAGAAAGTCACTGGAGGAAAAATGGCTATCTTACCTGAGTCCCAGGTCAGAGTACTCTCTGGAGACCTGCTCTCCCCTGGCAGGAAAGGTCCACAGAGGTCTGTGGATCAGCTGTCCCTCCTAGTTGTAGATGGAGGTAGAAAGGACCCTGTCCCAGCTGCTCTGCCTCTTCTGAGGCCTGTGCCTCCCAGCTGGTCCTGCTTTCATGTTTTCATTTTTAGACACAGGTGTTCTCTTCCCTTGAGAGTTTCAGTAGATTTACTTAACAACAATGATTATGTACCCCTGCAATAAAAAGAGTACTAAATTATCCTCACTGAATATTCCCTGTCTTGGATGTTGTTGTGCTGAGAGCATTACTGGGATCAGTTTTGTACAGCCTCCACAAAATCACTATAAGTTATGATAATTAAGCCCTTGCCATGGATGAGGACGCTTACATCTAATATATATATAAATTGACGAAGATGATGGTTAGGAGCTCTTAGACTGGCATTTGGGTCTGATGGTAGCCATGCAACATATTAGAGCATGTTAGATGTGTTTTGGACTCAGAACATATTTATCTGCTTCTTGATATATTTACAATGAAATAGAAGCACAGCCTAGGCTATGAACTCATTCTACCTGCCCTCATATCCTGAAACTCAGTCTTTCAAAGCTAGAACAGCTTCCTTGTTTCATCTACATGAGGAACACTGATCCTGGGGCCTTGGCTGTACTGCCACATCCTAGTCTGTTTTCTTGAGTTTCTTCCTGTGCTCAGATGATGCACGGATAGTAATGGCCTCAGCATTCCTTCAGAGGTGTTCACTTTAGTTTGTACACTTTAGTTTCATTTTTATTTGTAAGATTACTATCTCACCTTGTTATATAATGATAGTTTTATTATTTTCACGCAGTTGGAGCTTTAGAAGAACTATCAATTGCTTTTCTCTTTTGGCAGCTATGCTTCTTAGCACTATCAGATACTATATGAGCTAAACCTCAGGAAGGAGTCTTCCAAGTCTGTTACATCTTGTGTCTGAACTATGTGATATCTTCAGTAATACAGTATTACATTCAAGTTCTGGAAGGTAACCGAGGACAGTAGCAGTAGCTTATATTGTTTCGGGAGTCTCTTGGACTCCCCTGACCAACAACTACAAGAAAGGTTTCCCATGCTCACTTCTAGGAAGCATACAAATATACAAATGAGAAGAACTACAATTTTTCTAGGTGCATATGGTAATATCAACATCTCTCTCTATTTCTCTCTTTCAAAAATATACAATATGCCTATATGTTATATAGATATATGATATATAGATAGTAATATCATATGCATCTAGAACAATATACAGAGAAAATAGCTATTTCAAATAAAAATTTGTGATTCATACAACTTCATAAACCCTGAAGATTTCAGGAAAATTTAAATGTACTCTCTTGATACTGATTAAAATTCTGCTCCAAGATTGTATATATGCGATTCTAGACATTTACATGGAAGCCACAATACTGAGTCATTATCCAGATGTTTCCAAAGAAATGACACAGATGGTAGACACTGTGTTTGAAAGATCTAATGTGAGAAATTTTGAAGAATTTGTATTAAGCTGAAATATATAACACATTAAAAACAAATGAGAACTGATAGTGGTCTGGTTTTGTTTTAGTTTCCCTAATCTATTACTTTTCCTTATTTCGTTTTTCTTTTATACATTTTTTAAAATCTTAATATAATTATATCATTTTCTCATTTTCTTTTCTTTCATCCAATTCCTTCTATATCCCTCACCATACTCTTAGTCAAATTCATGGCCTCTTTTGCTTTAATTGTTGTTACGTGTGTGTGTGTGTGTGTGTGTGTGTGTGTGTGTGTGT